>BGPR01003190.1:109080-126118 GCA_013235015.1 Araneus ventricosus
CAGAATTTAAATCCATTTTAAAGTAAAATTCTAATTAAACTTATTAAATTCTATTTAAAGTAATCTAATAAAATTAATTAAGCGAAAATCTTTTCTGCAACAACATTTGAAAATAATGTCGACCAAAAATTATTTTGCAGCATCGTACTATAATTCAAAAAATTATCTTACCAATGATAATGATACCAATTTATTTGTCGTGCAATTTTTCTCTTAATTTTGGCAACTTCTTAAGGTTATTTTTATGCATAATTTGCAACAATATTTTCCATTGTAATGAAATTTTGACTATTATATTTAATTGCGTGTTTTTCTTCCGTTATTAAAAACTAAGGAACGAAAAGACGCTGTTTATTTTTTCATTTTCTTGAAGGTTAATTTATATTTTATTTTCTGGCTTCAGTTAATTACGCTGAATGGTTATACTAATTTGTCAATTTTTTATTCGCATGTTTCAATTCCTCTAACATGCTGTTGGATTAATTGAATTTCAATCCTTTTCCTTTTTACATTATTGTTCAAATATTCGGTGTGAGATAAGAGACTCTGCTTCTAAAATAGTATGTTTAATTTGAAGGTTAAAAAATACCCAAGTCAAGGGACAGTTAATTAGGGAGGCGCATAAGCACAACGAGCAGAACAAGTGCAGAGCTCCAGAAATAGTAAAGTTGAAATGTTTACCACAGTATGAAATTTTAAATATCTTTCTCCAAGAAATTTGACCAATATTGACGAGTTTTCTGGTTTGTTTATTTTGGATTCACAGACTGTTTTCCAGTAACCCTCCGATTTAAACAATCGCCAAATCCATTTGGATACTGTATCTAGAGCCATGTTCTAATTAATTCTTTCTTTAGAATACGAAGCGTTGAATTCTGTGTTCTTTGAGTTCGTTTAATTCTTTTTTATTTAAAACGGCTAAAAAAAGTCTAAAACGGTTCTTAAAACGGCTTAATTCCAAGTGGAACGATTGTTATTAGCTAAATTCAACCGCCAGCAGTGGCGAATCCAGGGGTGTCCAGGGGGGAGGGGCTATCGGGCGACAGCCTTCCCCAGAGCCAAGCCAGAATTCTTGATTTTATTTAACATCATTACAACTGTTTTTTCTTAATTTCCCTCTTTTTAAAAAATAATAAAACATTTCGAAGTTACTTTCTGGCTTGATAGGCTCGAAAATTTTTCTAATTTTGTAGTCATTCTACTCGTACTTTAGCTTTGACGCGGTCGAAGACACTTTTTGGCTAGTTATTTCATTGTAATTTTTATTAAATTATCGAAAGTTATGTATTGTTTTTTTATGATTCTTATTGTCAGATGAGTAAAGTCTGTAAAGTTAAAGTGTTTTGATTTACTTTAGGCTTGAGGTTTGGCATTCATCACGACGATACAAAGTTTTTATGACCTCAGCCCCTCCCCCAGACCCGAATTCTAGATTCGCCACTGACCGCCAGTGATTATCTAAATCGTATGGTTAAAACTTTAACCGCCAAAGAAGCCTTAGAAGTCGCCAAAAAAGCGATAACGAACAATTATGGCCGTCTTTTCACAAAATTGGGCTCTCATTTTAAGAATGCTACTTTTGAGAGCTACAGCAATAGGAACATGAAGTTAAATATTTTCAAAGTATCCTTAAGCCATAACATTAGAAAACTCTACTTTAAACATTCATTAACATATTCAAACAGAGTGCTGACATTTTGAAATTTCCCATTAACTTAGCATTAAGACCGGAAGTAAGTAGTTACGTCATTGTATATGAAAATAAAAGAGAAAATATACCAATTATTTTTATTTGAAAAATTTTGAATAAAAAAATTACATTTTTTTTGTATTTGAAAATTTTCTGTTATACGCAATCAATTGCTCACTAATCGGTTATGGAGAATTACGCCGTATTTGCAGAGCTATGAACTAGGTGGGTTTAAGCACAATCGAATCGAGGGAGCGGATACTCGTTAAAATCTGGTTGTGCCCTTAAATTAGCATTGTTTACAAACCTGGTAGGCAGAATGTACATTTTATTAATAAATTGTTCCGTAGTAATCGGGATAACTGTAAATATCTATTTTCATTTGCAGTGCACATTTGATATACGTAGTTTCCTTTTTTTAAAGATACCATAGAAGACATACCAGAATGATAATTCGTGTTTTCTTTTTTACTTTCTCGTATACGAAGTATACAAAAAGGAAGTATTGTAATCGTCTAAAAATTCGAACTCGAGATTTCGACGAATCGCCACGTTTTAGACCTCCCTGAGTCCGAAAAACACAATTTTGGAATTATGTCTGTCTGTGAACACGATAACTCAAAAACTTGAATAGTTAGATGGATAAAATTTGGTACACAGTTTTATCGTCATGAATGTAGCTCCATATCAAATTTTGGGTCAAATCCGTCGAAGGGTTGACTATCTGTCGATCTGTATAATCGCATATTTGTAAAAATTATATCTCAAAAGCCCTTTGGCTTAGATAAATAAAACTTGGTATCACGGATGCCAGCATTAATTATAGATCTGTGCCCAATTTTCATCTCAATCGGTTAAAAAAGAGGTGTTCAAATTGCATATTTAATTTTTTAAAATCCGATTCTCCATGCGCATGCGTACTGGTAGCAAACTCTGTGCACGCGGAAGGATTAAGTCACTTTGTCCTTGAGCCGGCAAGAGTGGACATCGGGATGCATTTAATCGGTACGCATCTCCTTGAATTGGATTCTTTACCTAAATATTTTACAATCACTATAATTTACAATGAAAAACCTTCTGATAGTCATTGGATTCTGGGTTACAGTAGGTTCGAATTTTTTTTATCCACGCGGGGGGAGGGGAAACAACACCATTTTGGGGAAGTATACGAGAAAGTTTAGGGGAGGCCACTCCCCCTGGTTTTTCTTTGAATTCAAAAGTTAATCCCTCCCTCGCTTTTGTTGAAGGTTTTCTATAAATAAAATTACGACTACTCATAGTTGTTTTCCATCATACGAATATATATTTTTTGGCAAGTCTCACAACTGCGTGTGTGGGACAAACTCAGAGAACTTGAAACATTACATCCATAGGTTCCCATTTGTTAAAAACTTGTGGAAAATAAAATTCCCCATAGACTTTGATCAACTCAGTGTCTTAGAGATAATCTTTTAAAAAAGCAAGAGTATCAAGGAATCATCCAAATCATGAAAACTCGGGTAGAACAAAAATTGAACAGCAACTGAAACTGGCAATAACCTTTTTTTACCTTAATTTGTTACTCCACTTTCGTTTGAAAATGTTTAACACAACCTCATGATTGAAAAATAAATGAGAAATAGAGTCAATATTTAATGATAACTTAATGTTACTGGGAATAAAAAAATTGAAATACTTATTCAGCAAATTTAATGAAAAGTTTTAAGCCTAGATTATCTTTAGCATGCATTCCCGATTTCCTTCATTATGCTACAAAACTTAGCCAAAAACGTGCAATATTGTAGAAGTATTCGAGAAAGTAGAGGGCTACACTTCCGCTAGAGTATAAGCACAGGATTAGATTGTTAGTTTCTCGAGTATTAATTTAATTTGATGATTAAACTATTAACCAGAAAAAAACTGAGAGTACCAAAACTCTTTTATTTAACTTTTTGAAAAAAAAAGTATATTAACATGATAACCTGAATGAAATCTGAAAGAAAATGCTGTTTTTGAAATTTTTAAATTAAACTCATTAATTAGCTCGTAATTATAATTAATTATCTTTTTAATTTAAAAAATGATTTTTATTGGATTTGTATCTTTTATAGCAGTCAGCTCAAAATTCAGGTCCAACAATCAAAGCTAAAATTGCTTAGATTGTTAGTTTCTCGAGTATTAATTTAAGTTGATGATTAAACTATTAACCAGAAAAAACTGAGAGCACCAAAACTCTTTGATTTCACTTTTTCAAAAAAAAATTATATTAATGTGATGACATGAATGAAAACTGAAAGAAAATGCTATTTCAGAATTTTTTAAAATTAAACTGACTAATTAACTCTTAATTAGAATTAATTTTTAATTTGAGAAATGATTTTTATTGGATTTGCATCTTTTATAGCAGTCAGCTCAACATTCAGATGCAACAATGAAAACTAAAAATTGTATTGCTTAGGTGAAAATAAAAAGTAAACACGAGTCCCCAAAAAGGCACAATGGCAGATAATGGCTTAAATACGAAAAATTATTGATTCATAAAGATAGACACCCCACCCTCTAACGAAAAAAAATTTACAAAACATTTCTAAACATATAAGGAATAATTAAAAGTTTCTAGTGAATAATTGCTATTAAAAGGAGAAAATAATTTAAAAACCTTTTTGATTTTGAATGTATTTCTACGATTAATAATATCCTAACTAACGATGCAATTTATTTATATATTTAATGATTTATTAACTTAAATTAATTTTTCCAAAATCAAAATAATAAAGATTAAAGAATTATTCTGAAACGAACATAGTAAAAGTGCCTACCTGAAGTAAGGTGATATTTGTTGCAAACACTTGAACGTCTTATAATAGACCGAGAAAAATCCCCGTCAATTCTCGCCTTATATTACAATTGATCTTATAAAATGAATAGTTAATCATTACTGGCAATCCATTGGTATTTCCCTTGCTGTAAGAGAGGCGTGCTTTCAATTTCATGACGACTCCTATGGTATTCTTCGAGGGTTTTTCCTTTGGAGAATGCCCTACTGCGTTCTTTTCGGTGTACTGAATACGGATTCTCCCCGCCTTCCACTTATCATAGGAAAAACATGGTTCGCTTCCGACTAATTAATATGTATCCCGCACTTCCGGAGGCAGTAGTAATTAACCGGGTCGTCAAATGAGATTATTTTATTTATTGTTTGCAGCGTTATTGAACCTTAAATAGATCTAAAGTTGGAATAGATTCCAAAAGAACTGAAGTTCTTTTCATATGTCTTTACAATGGTTTGAAAAAGCGAAACTACGCTGGAAAGGTTTACAAAGATATGGAATAACCTCTATAAAAATAAGTTTCATTCAAGAGCCAATTCAATAATGCTTCTATACTTTTCATAAAAACGAACACTCTTTTGCTTGGAAACAATTAAAATCCCAAATGTTTCTTTTAAATAAAATTTAAATTATTTCTTCTTAAAAAAACTTGCAGTTGAAATATTCTGAAATTTTATGTTACATGGTTCGCTTCCGACTAACTAATATGTTTTCCGCACTTCCGGAGGCAGAAGTTAATTAACTGAGTCGTCAAATGAGATTATTTTATTTATCGTTTGCAGCAATATTGAAACTTAAATAGATCTGAAGTTCGAATATATATATATATATATAGATTCCAACAGAACTGGAGATCTTTTCAGATGTCTTTACAATGTTTTGTGAAAGCGAAACTACGCTGGAAAGGCTTACGAAAATATGAAATAACCTCTATAAAAATAAATACAAATAAGTTTCATTCAAGAGCCAATAACCCAATAATGCTTTTATACTTTTCATAAAAACAAACACTCTTTTGCTTGGAAACAATTAAAATCGCCATTGTTTCTTTTAAATAAAATTTAAATTATTTCTTCTTAAAAAATTACTTACAGTTGAAATATTCTGAATTGTTATGTTATATGGTTCGCTTCCGACTAATTAATGTGTTTTCCGCACTTCCGAAGGCAGAAGTTAATTAACTGAGTCGTCAAATGAGATTATTTTATTTATCGTTTGAAGCGTTATTGAATCTTAAATAGATCTGAAGTTGGAATCGCTTTCTTTCCAAAAATCTTTAAAAAGGTTTGCAAAAGAGAAACTAAGCTGGAAAGATTTAGAAAGATATGAAATAACCTCTATACTCGACTAATGATAAAGGAGAATGTGTGTGTGTTGGGGATCTACAGGACAGACCGCTGGACCTAGAACTACGAAATTTGGCACAAACATATTTTGGAAGGTGGGAATTTTAATCGGAATCGTAATTAATTAAAAATCAAGCGAAATTTTGGCGTGTTTCCTCTATAACTTCCGAAAATATTATAACACAAAAATAGTTTTTACAGCAATTGAAAATTTAAAAAATTATCTTTTCAATTATACCAACTCAATTGCCGTAATATTTTTCATTGTTGCAATGAAATTCAAAATCATTTTTATTGTTAAAACAAATATTTAATGGTGAATTTCTCTTCCATTGTTGCAAGATAAGGAATGAAGATTTTGTTTATTTCTTCACTAGCCGCCTTCGGCGACCAGCTTGATCGCCGGAAATAAAATTTCACCTGAATCTCTTATACATAATTTTATATTCATGGTTCCCTTAAGAAAGCAGTTTTAAACTTCAAATTGCGATAGACTTTTAACCCGCGTTCATTTCGTATTCTTTCACTTGCTCTGTTCCTTGTCTACTTTAACGTAAAATGCGCATTTGATATCAACATTAAATTGGCATTTTACGTCCAGCAGCATGATAATTGGCTGTAAACACGCTGATAAAAAGAATTAAAACATAGCAACTGTAATCTTTCAGTTTACTGGATTATTTTATTATGTATTAACTATCCTGAGGACTTCCTTTACAGATTTCAAGAAAAATTGATCAAATAAAAGATGAAAATAAAATCCAGTAAGATATTTTCTTAGCTTTCAACAATGGAAGAGAAACACGAAATTAAATATTTGTTTAAACATGAAAACGGCTCGAAATGCGTTGCAACAATGAAAAGTATTGTAAATTATGCCAAAAAATATTTTTAAAAATATATTGAAATTAGAGAAAAAATCGTACGAAAACTTAATTGATATCATTGACAAGATATTCTTTGGTTAACAGTGTAACGAATTTTGCTTTATTTTTTATGCATCATTTTTTGCGAAAGTTGTAAAGTAAATAAAGTCCTCCAAGATATTAAGTAAATCAGAAAGTAAAAAAAAAAAAATTACGGGAACCATTAATATCAAATTATGCATAATGGATTCAATCCAAGTTAAACAGAACCAGTTCTCCCGGCAAGCAAGCTAGTCACCAAAGGCTGCTAGTAAACAAATAAAAATAAATTTAATTGGAGAGCCAATTCGATAAAATTTAAAGGATTTCTTCTTAAAAAATACTTGCAGTTAAAATATTCTGATATTTTATGTTGCTTGGGTCGCTTCTGGCAAATTATTATGTATTTTGCTCTTCCCGTGGCTGAAGTAATTAAGAAATTCTTCGAATGGATCTCTTTGTTTATCATTGGAAGCAACATTGATTCTTAAAAAGGTATAAATTTCGAAAGCAATTTTTCCCAAAAGCTTTTTCTGTGAACTATTGAATGTTCCGGTTAGGAAAGCGAACGTTGTATAATCATTAAGAAGAAAAAAATCAAATCAAAACTGATGTAGCAAATTTCATAAAGATTTTCCCACATTCATTAAAACTGGAATAACCCAGAACAACATAAATTAAAATTAGTAGGATAGCGCTTTCATATTTTTTTACGAAAATCATAAATGCTTGCAGACATTTTTTAATTTCAATATTTTTTTAATTGAATGTTTTTAAGCTGTTCTCTTTCTTAAAAAATACTTGACTTTGATATTTTCTAACGTGATTCACTGATTAATTTATATGTCTTCTGTATTTCCACTGGTATCAGTAACTGAAAGACTCATCGAATAAAATTCTTTATCCCTTTTCGGGCAGACCGAAAGTATCGTACCTATGCGAAGAATGCCGGACCAATTTGACGAATTTGCTAAGATTTGGGAAAAAGCGCATAAAAAACAAAATAAGAATGATGTTTACAAAATTCAAAAAGGAGCATATTGCGAAATAAAGGGAGAATAAATTAATGCCCATTGTATTTCAATATTTGTTGACAATCATACGAATAACATACAGGATGGCTCAGCGGGTATAGTTTGAAAAACAATCTAATAGATGGCGCTAGCTTCGAAAAGTTGAGACCAAACTTGGTGCGCATGATCATTAGAGCGGGCAATTGTATAGGAGTGTGTTTCGTTAACAAGCGGTGAGTTTAAGTGTGTTATTCAGTTGTGATTGTCACAATCGAAAATCAATAAATAGTCAACAGATATTCGAGTGTTTATTGTGCTCGAAACGGCCAAATACCATGAAAATGTTAAGGCAGTGCAACGGGCACGGCAGGAGGAGTTTCACAAAAAGAACTGGCCGGACAAAAGGACCATAAAAATGGTAAGCCAATTTTCGAGTTTTCACAATGCTTCATTTTGTTTTTCCCCTCCACGTTTGTAATCAAAAATGTGTTTAAATCCTCTTCATTAGGCTGTATGACAAGTTCAAACAAGACGATAAAAAATCAATGGCCACGGCCACTACTTCTGTGGTCACAGACGAAGCAAAAGAGCGAGTCGACGATTCTTTTGCTGCTAATCACTTACTTATGCACTTAAATTCATCTTTACTTTGTAGAGCTTAAATTAGATAATATTCTTTTGAACTAACTTCTTAGTCTTACTTTACCTTAAAGTGCTGTTTTTTTATTTTTTGGGAGAGTAATTCTCATGTTTCCCTCTTTTTTCCCTGCGTTGTTATTAGAATATATCATTCTGTCTTTTGGGACAAAAGAGTGGACACTGTTTATTCCAGCTCCAAATTCATATAGAATATATAATGGTTCTCAGTGGTAAAATTCATTATAGTTCATAATTATAAGTTGGTGATTTATGAGCTCATTTCCCATTTTTTTAATGAATAAGTTACCTTTATTAATATTAAGTGAAGAAAAACAAAAAATATATTTATTAAAAACAATTTTGAAACTTGGTTCCTGTTTAATATATAATTTGAATACTTGGATACTGCGATATCCAACCCATCTAGATAGACACGAAGACATAAATATATAACTGTCACTTAATTATTTGATATTATCAAACAAAAAAATCTCTGTTTAGAATAAAAAAGATTTCTTTATCTATTTGATTTATATATGTAATGATGCAGCATTTTCCTGTTTTTAAAACCGCTTCTTAACTTGAATTTATGACAAATTATTTCTACTTAAGTTCTAATATTAGAATAAATGCCACTGTAACTCGATGAGATCCGGATTCAACCAGCTGCAGTGTTCGGGGCTTTTCCTGTTTCTGAGCAGTATAAAATGGCTTGACGGCCACCATCTTTCTCCTGTGTAACCATGTAATTCACCTTGTCAGACGTGATGCCTTAGTGTGCACTTTCCGAACAATGGTTATGGTTTCGGTCACTTTAAAATATCGTCTGAAGTGTTAGAATTTTCCTCTTTTATCCATTGAAGATATTATTTGAAGAGTACAAATAAACGATTTTTTTCAACGACTGCCACCTTTTCTCCGCCTGCCTCTTTACATCAGCTAAAGAATGATATTTCATAAATATAAAATATTATGAAAAATGGTATAGTATATATACTTTAAAAATAGTAAAGTATATATATATATATATATTTAAAATGTAGGGAAAAAAACGTCAGAAATCCTGTAAATAACAATATAAGAATTGGCTTCAAATTGAATAACGAAGACCAAGAATTAAAAGCACAAATAAGTTATTTTACATCACATTTTTATCATCATTAGGCTTTTCTTGGGAGGGAGGGGAGAGGGGGGGGGCTCAAAATAATTTTGCGCCTGGGGCCTCATATTGTCAAAATCCGCCACTGCTGAGAGGCGAACTTAAATGCAAATATTTAAAAAAACTGTCTAGAATTTTTTTAATGTTATTGTTCATTTTGAAGCATTTTCAATCGATTAGAATAATAATAATAAAAATTTTGAACTTCCCCATTGCACGAAAAGAACAAAACTTCATTATTTTATTTATTAAAGCGAAAATAAATGTTTCCAATTTATTTATTCATGCAAATTGTCTTTCATAAAAGTTAGAAACAATTATTAAACCTAAATGTTCTTATGAAGAGGACCATCGTATACAAAGGCGCACAACATGGCGCCGACTTCAGAATTTTCCATTTGAAAAAACTCACTCAGAGAAGTACAAACAGAAAAGAAAACAAATACCGTAAAAAATTTAAGCACAATAATAATTCTAAGCTAAATAAATCTAAGAAAAAATAATAAATAAGCTTGTCTCTATGGTATAAAACCCCGAAGCCAGCCACGATCAACGTCCAAGAACAATATGACGTTCAGTTTTTGTTATGGTTTCGGTTTGTTGTTCTCTCAGTTCACGAAAGGGGGTGCTGATCAAATTGCGAAGCGAGACCTCCTTTTGATTTTTTTTCTCTATGATTACACCTCTCTACAGAAAAATAAATACACAAGAGAAACAGATTTCTTCCAGTACCGAATTCAGTCTGCGTAGTTACATTACGCAGACTTTCCCTATTTATCCATGCTATGTTTTAAAACTCGAAGAAGTACTGAGAAGACGGGCAGCATCAGGCAATGTTAAAACAGTTTTTAATGTTTTTCTCACTGCCGAATTTCGGGCGCCTAAAATTTGAAAATGGGGAAATGAAGGATAATTAAAAATAGTTTTCATAGTAATTAAATCTGAAAGAAATTTCTTGCAGTCTGAATGATTTTTGCGATAATTTTTAGTAACGAATTTTGATGAATCACCCGAGAAAGATCCTTCAAACCCTTTGAACTACCAGCCGATTGCGTTGACGAGCTGTCTTTCCAAAACTCTTGAACGAAAACTCTTGAACGAGTTGAAAAAGACTCGCTGTATTCCTACCTTTCAAAGCGGTTTCCGGAAGGGTATGGTAACGTTTATGTACCATACGTTTGGCTCAGTATAGCCAAACATGGCTCTTACGCCAATAAACCCAACAACCAACAACAACTAACCAACCGGAAGGTTAGGTCAACTCTTGATAATATTATCAACTTTGAAACACAGATCCGAAAACGCTTTTGTTCGTAGGAATAATTTGGTTAGCATACTTTTTGATATTGAAAAGGCGTATGACCATACTTGGCGCCATGGCATCCTTCGTAGTTTATATGACTTTGAATTTCAAGGAAATCTTCGTATTTTCATACAAAACCTTTTGTCATCTCAACTTTTCCGAGTTCGTCTAAGGAACATTTTCTCCCAACATTTTATGCAAGATAAGGGTGTCCCTCAGGGAAGCGTCTTGAACGTCACCCTTTTTAGCTTTTATTTCAGCAAAATTCTTACCATTTTACCCTCAACAGTTTCTGCTACACTATATGGTGATGACTTGCAGATCTCCTGCCGAGATTTTGAAATTACAGCGCTATCTGTTAACGGTTATTGTAACTAAATTTTCGAAATTTCTGTATAACACTTTTACAGCTGAGCTAATACACATACAGTTTACCGCATTCTTCTATTGATATTTGTTTCTGAGATATTTAATTTTGAAATCAGGGTGTTATTCGCTGGACACCCTTTACTTAGGTAAAGAATCAAATTCAAAGAGACGCGTACCGATTAAAACTCCACTCTTGCCGCTTCAAGAACAAAGTGACGTAATCCTTCCGCGTGCAGAGATTGCTACCAGTACGCATGCGTATAGAGAATCGGATTAGAAAAATTAATTGCGCAATTTGAACGCCTTTTTTTAACCGATTGAAACGAAATTTGGGCGCAGATCTATAATTAATATTAGCAACCGTCATACCAAATTTTATTTATCTAAGCCAAAGGGTTTAGGAGACATAATTTTTACAAGAATGCGATTATACAGTCCGACAGACCATCAACCCTTTGACGGATTTGGTGCAATATTTAATACGGACCAACATTCATGGTGATAAAACTGTGTACCAAATTTTATCCATCTAGCTATTTAAGTTTCTGAGTTATAGTGTTCACATGACCGCAGACAGAGAGACAGACAGACTTCCCTTGGTCGGATTTTGTCCAAAATTTGCTAGAAACCTACAAATTATGTGTTAATATCACATACCAAATTTCATCCCGCAGCTCTAATAGTTTTCCTGTTATCGTGTTCACAAACACGATTTGTGTCTGTCGTGTTCACACACAGACAGACAGACAGACATAATTCCAAAATTGTGTTTTTCGGACTCAGGGAGGTCTAAAACGTGGAGATTCGTCAAAATCTCGAGTTCGAATTTTTTGACGATTACAGTACTTTCTCTTTGTATACTTCGTATACGAGAAAGTAAAAAACAGGTGTTCAAATTTCATATTCAATTTTTTATTCATCAAAGAGAAAATATTGTATTCGTCAAAAAATTCGAACTCGAGATTTGACGAATCTCCATGTTTTAGACCTCCCTGAGTCCGAAAAAAAGCGATTTTAGAATTATGTCTGTCTGTGCGTCTGTATGTCTGTGAACACGATAACTCGAAAACTATTAGAGCTACGGGGATGAAATGTGGTATGTGGTCTTTAAACATAATTTGTAGGTGTCTATTAAATTTTGGACAAAATCCGTCAAGGGGAAGTCTTTCTGTCTGTCCGCTGTCATGTGAACACTCTAACTCAAAAACTTGTATAGCTGGATGGATAAAATTTGGTACACAGTTTTATCATCATAATTGTAGGTCCGTGTCAAAATTTGGACCATATCCGTCGAAGGGCGGATGGTCTGTCGGACTGTATAATCGCATAGTTGTAAAACTTATATCTCCTAAACCCTTTGGCTTAGATAAATAAAAATCGGTATGACGGTTGCTAACATTAATTATAGATCTGTGCCCAAATTGCGTTTCAATCGGTTAAAAAAAGGCGTCCAAATTGCATATTCAATTTTTTACTTGCGTACTGGAAACAATATCTGCCCATGCACAAGCTATTCAGCGATAGCGAACGAGATCATTTTCTCCTGTTTTCTTTTCGCTCGTGTACTCCCTCGCATTAGCAGAGCTTGCTAGAGTGTGATAGAAAATAAATATTCCTAATTTTTAATACATACGTATCTCTTTGAAATTCATTCTTCGCCTAAATATTTTACAATCGCTATAATCTACAATGAAAAACCCTCTTGTAGTCATTGCATTTTGGGTTACAGTAGGTTCGAATTTTTTTATCCACACAGGGAGAGAGGAAATGACAAATTTTTGAGATGTATACGAGAAACTTTAGGGGAGATAACTCCCGCTGGTTTAGTTTATTTTGCATGTAGTATACATAAGATATTATACCTTAATGAAACAGTTTAACTCTGAAGCATGATGGGTAATTTTCTAAACTACTCTGAATGATGCATTTATGCATCCTTGCTGAATTGCCCTAATTATGACCAGCTGGAGTGGTCTCCCTAAACTTTCTCTTGCACTCCTAACACATGTAGAGAAAAAAATAAGCTAAAAGGCAGTAAAACGAACAAGAACCCCGATCGTAGTGGGGAAAAAATAAGCGAAACGTCATTCCACGATTTCCGAAGATCGTCCATCGCAGAAGTGGAATTAGAAGCCAACGTTATTACCAATAGGGCTTGGAGTAAGATAAAGAAAACGAAATTTGCAATTTGGACGCCTTTTTTTCAACCGATTGACACAAAATTAGGACACAAATCTACTAATGAGGTTAGAATGCCATGTACCAAATTTCATTTATCAGAATAATTTTTTAACCACTTAACTTAATAATTTTCTTTGCTGTCTAATAAGATGCTCCCTTCTGTTTTGGGAAGCGGTTGTCGTTTTTATTCATCTCAGAAGGCATATCATACTTGAGATGTTTATGGATTCTAGGTAATTTTTGTGTAAAATTATAAAGATAATTAATGATTAAATTTTAGTTTTAAGACCAAAAATGCGATAATTCGATGCACGAGTATTCTCGGGCTGGTAAGTTAAGCGGTTAAAGAAGTTATTGCGTTCAAAAGTATGCGATTATAGAGACAGACAATTAACCCTTTGACGGATTTGGTCAAAAATTTGATACAAACCTACATTCCTGGTGGTTAAATTGTGTACCAAATTTTATCCACTTAGCTATTTAAGTTTGTGAGTTATCACGTTCACCTGAACATGGACATACAGACTTCCCGTGGACGGGTTTTGTCCAAAATTTGATAGAAATCTTCAAATTATGTGCAAAGACCTCATACCAAATTTCATCCATGTAGCTTTAGTAGTTTTTGAGTTATCGTGTACACAGACACACAGACAGAACAGAACACCACTTCATGCCCCTGCGACTATAACCTTTTGGTTGTTCGACAGCGTGGCGGACATGAAATGGAAGAGACATCGGAAGACGCTCCTTAACAGTCTAGCAAATAATGGCGAAGGCAAAGGTTACAAATCTAAAAATCTGGGATAATATACAAGAAACTAAGGGGAGTATCATATAAAGCCATATACAAACAAAAACTGTAGAAAGGAAAGTAAAATGAGTATGAAAAGTACAAATATCAACAAATATGAGAAAAAAAGAAAAGAAAAAAATAATCAAATAAAGAATTCCACAAAAAATAAACTAAAATGCGAGTCAGTGGTGAATCCAGGGTGGGGGGGGGGGACTATCGGGCAGCCGTCCCCCAGAGCTAAACCAAAATTCTTGATTTTATTTAAAATCACTGTAACTGTTTGTTCTTAATTTTCATTTGAAAAAAATAATAATAAAATCGTGACAACGTTGCTTTCTGGCTTGAAAGGTTCGAAAATTTTTCTACTTTTCTAGTCAATCCACCTGTGATTGTAGCGTTGACGCAGTCGAAAACTTTTTTTGTCTAGTTATTTCATTGTATTTTTTATTAAATTATCGAAAGTATTGTATCATAAAGAACACAATAAGAATCATATTCTTATTGTCAAGTGAGGAAAGTCTGTAAAGTTAAAGTGTTTTGGTTTACATAAGCCATGAGGTTTGACATTCGTCACTATGATACACAATTTTTATGACCGCAGTTACCCAAATCCTGGATTCGTCTCTGATGCGAGTGTTAAAGCACATGTGTGTCTGTTCTGTTGATTGTTCTTTTCACCATAAAGTGGGAGTTCCTTCTGGGTGGAAGCGGAGAATAGTTCAGGCGCATTGTCACTTCGGCGAAGAGGGCTCAAAAAATTCCCAATGTCGACTTGCAGGAATGGAAAAGACAGACACACAGGCAGACATAATTCTAAAATTGTGTTTTTCGGACTCAGGGAGGTCTAAAACGTGGAGATTCGTCAACATCTCGAGTTCGAAGTTTTTGACGATTACAATACTTTCTCTTTGTGTACGAGAAAGTAAAAATGGTGAAAGCTTGGGAAACTGTAGCATCGTACTTCGAGAATCATCACCTTAATAAGGCAATGGCTACACGCGCTGAAGTTTTATTTAATGATAATGATGTGTCATATTTCCAGTGTCGCAAAACAAATGTCTCTAGACAGCTTTCTAGTAAAAAAAAGAATTAGTATCACATAAATAATAAACTAAGTTTGATTTTTTTTTTAGCAAATCGAATTCGCAACCCAGGTAGGTTCATTCCGCAAAAGAAGAAAAGATGAAGATGATTCGATTCCGTGGTAGTTCCGATAGTGGTAGTTCCGATAGTGGTAGTTTCGATTCGTGAGAGTTCCGATAGCAATTCTCTTCCCCCAACCTCCCCTCTTGAAAAAGGGCTTTATTCCAAGAATGACAGCTGTAAGATAACCATTATACTATTAAATATTCTCCGAATATTTTTCGAATCATCCTCAGTCAAAACACAAAGATTCTCTTTAATTTTTACTTCGTGATTTTTATATAGATTTAATTTTTGTGTGCATATCGTGCAACAAAAATCTAATGATTTGGTCATAATTACACTTTTTCTGTATAAAAACCATTTGTATAGAGAATAAAAAAACATTATAGGGGAAAGGAGGGTAAGAGTACGCAGGGATTTTTTTCCCTGTTGGCAACAGTGCAAGCAGAAGCAAGTGTGATCATATCATCATGTGTGTTTTCAGCTATCTCAAGTGACCGCCGTAATTATTTTCATCCTTGCTGTCTTTCATTTATCAGATAATATATGATTTCGATATGTTAGCATGTAATTTTTCTGTGAAGAAATCTTAATTTTTTTTGTAAATAAAGGACTAATGCTTTCTTTCGAAGTAAATATCATTATGAGGTTTGTTCCCTTCCGAACAACGTGGCCACGTTAGAATTTAACTCTAGTGAATTCTACCGCCATCTATGGACGATTAAGAGAAGCAATACATCGGCAGCTGAGAGTACGCACAGACCAGATATGCTTACTCTTATCCTTTCTGTAATTTGAAGCAGCCATTCTAACAAAACTTTGCATTTTATTTTATCATTATTATTTAAAAAAATGAGATTGGGATAATAATCTGAAGAGCTGTTGTCTGGAAAAAAAGTTTCCAGTCCATAGAAATCGAAATAATGAGGGAGCAATATGACTAGGCTGCGAACAAACATATGATGATGATTGGATCCAGTGTGGATTATGTAAGGAGTGGTGGCATGAGGAATGTTCCAGTTACGAAGGCAGTGGAGCATTTGTGTGCGACTACTGCTAAATTTTCAGGGTGCGTACTCTTGGCCTCACGTCCTGCGTACTCTGACCCGCCGCGTCGGGTAAGAGTACGAATTTGGCATTTTTTTTTTCTTGCCTTTCGTAATATATATATTTTTTAAAGCTAAAAATTTCATTTTTTGTACCCTTCTTCCTAAGTTAATAAACTATGATTCAGCATATTTTCGAGGCTCTGACTTTTCGATTCTCATTTTTATAACGAAAAATCCACTAGGTGCGTACTCTTACCCTCCTTTCCCTTACTATAAACGTTATCTTAATTTTTCAAAATAATACATTATTTTACATAAGAAAAAAATCCTCGGCATTCTTTGTTATTTTAATGCTGGAAGTTGTTTTTAGAAATATATTCTAAGGAAAATTCAATGTACAATAGAGTCCCGATCATCCAAGTTAATAAGGATCAAGCTCACCTAGGAAAAGGAAAAAACTCAGATAAATGGGATTTACATAAATCGCCACTAATTAAGGAGATGGAATATAAATTTATACACAATTTATATTAATTTTTATGGTACTGCTTATAGACCTTATGATGTACTCTTCCAAAGCTTGTACAGAATGGGGAATGAAATTGTACATTTAAAGAAGTCCTTGATAGCTTTTT
>BGPR01003191.1:0-27090 GCA_013235015.1 Araneus ventricosus
ACGTCAAATTTAGAGTACACTATAACAACATACACGTCTTTTCTTCGTTGAAATCGGGTTTCGAACCTGAAGCCCTCTAGCCTCGAAGCCGTGACCTCACGACTAGTTCATCGCGGCCCATCTCAAACAAGTTGAGAAAAAAAAAATTGTTTGTGCAATTTCATTGAAGATGTATTTAATCTTTCGCTTTCTACAATCCTCCTTTATCTTTAAACATCTTCGATTTAAGGTCTTAAGTTCTTATAGTTAGAGATTCTTCTAGATGTTGAATGCTCTACTCTAACCAGCTTTTTTCATTCCTTCGAGTGTTTTCTTGCTGACATGTTCAAACTGCAAGATTAATAAATTTATTTTTTATTTCCCCTTGAAGAACTAACCTTTATAGATGTGTTAAATTACTGACTGAATTAGGAGAAGAATTTCGACATACTGAAAAAAAATCGATGGATCTCTATGTTTGCCTTTCATTTATTGTATTATTAGCCAACTTCGGCGACCAGCTTCTTCCCTGGGAATATAATTTCAACTGACTCTCTTATGCACTCTGATTCTGTTCTCTATAAACTCAACTGTTTTGGGTTGTGGCACAGAGAAGATTAACTGTACAATAGTAAACGATGTTCATAAAAAGAAATTGGAAAAATCAATTTAACATAATTTTATAAAGAACATAGTTTGTGTGAATTTGATTAGACAGAAATGCTGAAGTAGATAATCAGTTCCAAATGCATTCTGAACAATCTATTGCAATCCAACAATGCTGTCAAAAATAAAAAGCTTATATTAAATACTAACCGCCTTCGGCGACTAACTTGTTCACCGGGAATATAATTTTCATTGAATCTCTTATGCATAATTTGATATTCATGGGTCCCTTAACAAAGTAATTTTAAATTTCAAATTACAATAGACATTTATCTTGCGTTTATTTCGTAGACTTGCTTGTTCTGTTCCTTGTCTACATGAACATCCCTAATGGAGTCAAGTAAATGTTCGTGTCAAGTAAATGTTCGTGTCAAGTAAATGTTCGTGTCAAGTAACATCTAAATGAACGTAATCGACACGAACTTGATTTTAACAAATTTGATTTCAACATCAAAATAGCGCGGCACGTTTTAAGTCCAGAAGCATGTTAATTGGCTTAAATCATGCCGATAAAATGAAGTAAAATACAGCAACCATAATCATAAAGTTTACTGGCAGATTGGATTTCGCAAAAATATTGATCAAACACGCAATAAAATGTGTTAAAACAATGAAAACGGTTTGAATTTCATTGTAACAAGGAAAGTATTGTTGTAAATTACACCAACAAATATTTTGAAAAAATTATTAAAATTAGAGAAAAATTGTATGACAACTTAATTGCTATCATTGAAAAGATATTTTTGTAAATTTTGAGATGGTGTAAAAATAATTTTTGGACTGTATAATTTTCGAAATTTATTAAGGAAAAAAGCCAATATTTAGATTAATATTTAATTAATTGAGATTCTAATTAAAATTTCAAAAAAACGGCTCCGAGGTGCACATTTGAAATTCTTCAAAGTTTCTTTCTATCGAATTTGGTTGTTCTATGTTTAGTGGTGTGCCCTTTAGAGGTCCAACGCACACACAGAAACATTCTGCTTTATTATTAGTAGAGATTAGTTTAAATTTATAATTTTATTCTCAAAGGTAATTATAGTGCATGACTTTTATTCATTGCGTTGTTAACAAAAATAAATTAGAACATCTCACCATTTGCAAGCCGGACGATTTCTACGAATCACACTATTGGCGAAATGCGATTTTTTCGAAAAATAAAAATGTATGTATGAGCAAAAAAATTATCTTTTACAAAATTAAAAGAAATTTATATAATTTATATTAATATTATTTCATTAAAATGATTTACCATCATTTTACACCATTTCATTCAATTGAATTAGAATTCGGTAATGTATTCATAATCGTTCAGTTAACATTACAATTTTTTTATAGAATCTGTTAACTTTTTAGAAAAATAGAATTATTTTTTACGAATATTTCTACTTTTGCTTCCGTTCATATATTTCTTTTGAAATAATTTTAGTTTTTATAATGTATATATTTTGACTCATACAGTTTTCTTAAAGAAATAGTTTTAAAAATTCATAAATAATAATTTTGTACTCTGTAATTTTACAAGCAATATTTCTTTTTTCAACAGCAATGCAAAAACCATTGCAGTAAAGATTTTTTAAACAATAAATAAAGAAATAAAGAAATTTCAGCTGAATGCGAAATAATTTTTTGCTGTTTGTTATAGAAGAGTACCCAACATATAAAATAAAATTAACTTTATTAAGAGAAACGAAAATAAATATGTGTATAAAGCTTGTGTGTCTGATGAAGCTTTTCATCCAGGACATGACATTGAATCTGTACTTTTCCAACCAATATATTCATCTTGGTTCATTCTTTTGAACCAGTTCATGAGAGGCTCAAAATATTCCAGCAAAGCAGAAGAATCTAGCTCTTCAGTTGTGTTTCCTGAAAATATGCGCATAACTTCTTGCCAAGGCTTTGATCTTCCATATTTTAACAGCCTTCTGGGAAATATATTATATGTTTATTCGTATAGAAGATAAGAAAATAATAGTAAACAAGACACGCATAACATTTGTAAGGTTTCATGAGTAACCAGATGAAATACTTTAACCAAAATCCTCTTAGCGAATGCGTCTCCCCTTTCCCGATGATATTATATTTATAACCGAACAAGGTGTGTATATTTCAGGAACTTTAAATTCTTAAATTTTTAATGCTTTTCTTACAATTCTTGGACTCATCTTATCTTGATTCAAAATTGACAAAGTCAGAAAAAAATAGTACATATAAATAACTCTATTTAAAAGATATCCTTTACTAAATCATTATATATATGTAATATTATATATGTAAATATTATGTGGCATTAAAGGATTATTTAATTGTATTCTTTTACGTTTTGATCATTAATTATTCTAGTACTTTAAAGGAAAGTACATGTAAAAGTGAAGTTCATTCATCACTTTCAGTCTTCCTCTTTCTCCATATATGGGGCCTTTTTTAAAAACAGGCCACCCCTTAACTTCAAAACGACGGCAGCTGTAGTCATGAAAGTAGTATCCAGGCATAGTAAAACGTCTATGCGATCAGAGCACTTACAGCTCTACCTGGTGGCAACACGTCAGTCATTTTTATTGAACCAAATATATTTTTAATGTACCAAATATACAGGAAGCTCATTTACGTCCCTAACACTCCCCTTTAATCTCAGAGCTTGTGTAGCTATAGTCATAAAAATAGAGTCTAATATGGTAAAGTGGTTATACGCTACGCAATGAGAGCACTTACAGCGCCACCAGGCGGCAAACTGAGGAATTATCGTCCCTATATCGAAAATGGTACTAAATAGAGGGGGGGGGGGTCAATTACTAGTTTGAAGAGCGTAATCGATTTAGTACAAAAAAGACATATTGTACACATTAATACGATGAACAGAACATTTAAAAAGCACATTTCTTTTTCGCATTTTTCGAAATCGTGACATCCCAAGGACATGGAAAAAAGAATAAAATGTTATTTTTCGAACAAAAATGCCCCCATTAGACTGCTTCTTGTAAGATCAACTCAAACAGCAGGTATGGTGTATGCGACATTTCCGCGAACACTGTAGGAGTTTCGACCACGTATTATTGATGTTTGTGACAGCGTGATACCTAATATGCTAACCAGCATGCAAAGTAAAATTCAAACAAGTGCCCAAATGTGTATTATGACTGACGGGGAGCAGTTTGAACACAGAAAATAAAGATGTTTTGTGATAACTAATTGCTTTTTCTCTTTTTAGCCGCTCTGTGACGTCACAGTTTCGGAAATCGCTAAGAATCAAGTGTGCATTTTAAGCTTTCTGTTCTTCGTATTAATGTGCACAAGGTTTCTGCTTGTACTAAATCGATAACGCTCTACAATTTTCTAATTGACATTTTCTCTCTACTTTTTACCATTTTCGAGACAGGAATGCTAACTCCGGTGTTTGCCACCAGGTGGTACTATTAGTGGTCTCATTGCATAGAGCATCGATATTTTACTATACTTATACATTACTTTCATCACCATAGCTGCCCTCGTTCTGAAGTTAAGGAAGGGGTCGCCCTTATTTATGTGGGCACCCTATATATAATGTGTTTGTCCCATAAATTTGCTCCAAGAACTCCCTATAAATACTATCGCAATCTAAAAACTTTCTCTTTAACTCCTCCATTTGCTTGAAGGAAATGCACTATTATTAGTAAAATGCCTATAAAATATAATTCAGTAACTTAACTACATGTCTTAACATCCTGACGTCGATAATATACACATTCACACATTTTATCTATAAACAGTTCAATGAATATGCTTTCTAAAATCTAGAAATATAATTTTTTCTAGCATTAAAATGCTGATTTGGAAAGTTACAAGTGTACGATGAAAGGAGCTAGATAATTTCATTTCTTAAACGATTTCCAACTTTTTTTATGAGGATTCAGTAACTGACGTTAATTTACATGTTTTCAGTCTTTTAATTAAGACATATAAACGAAATGTATCGGACTATTTTTAAATATATAAGAAATCTTTATATTATTGTTTATCTTCTAATATTACCTTCCTCTTTTCAAATTAAAATCTGTTCGTAGATGCAAATATGAATCAATCACGACTTCTTAGGTTCTTAATTTTTATTCTTAATTTATATTTTTTGACTTAATTTTTTCATCATGTGTTGTTTTGAGTTGAACTTCAGTGGTTACAAAAATGCGCGAGTAAACAGAAGCACTCGAGATAGAAGCATTTAAAATTCCTGGTAAAGAACAAATTTAGAAGCATTTTTATTTTTAATTGATTAATTTTCTTACTCTTTACAATAATGATGCAAGTAGGAAAGTCAAAAATTATCCGCACTTCAGCCAGAAACATAATCACCATTTCTTGAATCAATAATTCCAATCAAGAATTTTCACCTATTCTTTTTTGACTGATTACATTCCAATAATTTATTCGTTCTTCTAAATTTCAAATATTCCTGTAAAGGAATATACTGCTTTTGCATCAACTTTTCTCTTGCAAAAGATTTTTAAAATGCAGAAAACAGTGATTAAACCTGATTTATTGAAGTAATGAATATACTTACGCTAGGGCACTCCCAGCATTCTTGTTGCTGTATATATTGCATTGATGTAGAGATCCAGTATGCCCAGCTTCTTTACACAGAATTTTGTGTATCTGAAATTGCAAGATATTTGCAACAAAATACCTGAAAGTTGAAGAAAGTTTAGATATGTGCATAAACGAAAAATGCAGAATTTTTATTCGTGTTTATTTAACTTGACTTCTTTCATGCTTCTAAAAGTGGAGTTGTGCAATAAATGTTTCACTCAATGCCTTATCTGCTGGAATTTTGAAATTTTTTACTCTTTGTATGTGCTCGATGACACTACACTATTATTTTATTTTAAGAACTTAATTACCAGTTTACTAATTAGTTTAATTAAATCTTGATCCTAAATGCGTGCCGCCACTTGGAAGTGAATTTGAAAAAAATTGACTCCATAATATATAAGTGAAACGAAATATATAATTAAAACTCCATAATATATAAGTTAAAAATAAAAAAGTATAAAATAATTCAAAAATTTGTATACATTTTAGTATACCAATTAAAGACTGTTTTATTTTATGTGTGTTTGTGTGTGTACGCTAAAAAATACATATTAGAAATTAAATATATTTACACCCGAAAAGTTGGAATTCAAATAGAGTAAATTGTTTCTGCTCGTATAAAATTATCAATTCATTATTGTTTTATATTTTTGTACAGATTTTTCCATAGAAGTCCATTCTACCTTGTGGTTCTAAGTTCCATCTATGCATAGTATTTCAAAGAGTTAAAAGTTTATGAAAGTTGTATTTGTGTTTTAGTTTATGAAATACAATCTTCATAAGTTGGAGAGTTATGAAAAAATACCAAGTAAAATGATGTGCTTATTATCTTCAGCTTTTCTTTTCAGTGCCTGCATATGAACACTCGTACCTATTATATTCCATGTTGGACGCAATGTGGTACTTAGCGCCGATATCAAAATCTCTTTCATTTCTTTTAACAGGTGGGCAAACTCCCTGATACTTGAGCCTGTGGAAAATATGTTATTTCAGAAAATCGCCGTAAGAAGAAAAATAAGAAGAAATGCGATAATATTCTATACACTTTCATTTCGATTTTACAAAGTTCTCCAAGACAGGTCTGAATATTTAATTGTTAAATTAAATCTTCTACGCTTATATATAATACAATTCATATATTTTAAGAATGACACTAACTAAGATTAAGATGGTTATTTGATTAAAAACAAAAACAAATTTCTACATAAAATTAAAGTAACTTGTAAATGTGTTTTAATTTTCAAATGCTTCTTTCATTTCAAGAAAACACGGCACTCGACGGTCCTATGAAAACATAAGATTAGTATTGTAGATTTTGCATGAGGTCCTATGAAAACATAAGATTATTAATGACAGGTGAAAATTTCAAATTCTAAGCGATTGAGAGAAAAACGAACTTTTATATAATACCTGAAGTAAATTTTAAATGTCTTTTAACTTTTGAATTCCTTTTCAACAATACACACCGATCACCCACCAAAAAAGCGACCCTATGTAACTTTATCAACCGGGCAAAGGAACGGCTACAACGTGCCTCTCCTATTCTACAAGCAACGTATTTTTTTAAATTCTGTAATGTCTGTATTCTAATTGTCAAGCAAACTCTTACGCAGAAATATGCATGCCTTATCTAAAAATATGATATAATAATATTATGTTGAGAATTTTGAAACTTCAGATATATTTAATGTAAGATTATATATCGGTCTTACTGCAACTAAAATAATTTATTCAATATATTTATTTTAAAAATTTGCGACTTTATTTTAACACAGTTTTATAAATTCTATTCAAAAATTCTCTTTTCTGCGTTTATATCTTCAAAGTCTTTCACCAGGCGATTCTCAACCTGTGGGGCGCGCCGCCTAGGGGGGGGGGGCATGATAACACTAAATGGAGACGCGAGCATATCGAAAAGATCATATTATTTGAAAAATTGATTAATTTATTGAAATAATTTATTTTTTCTTGGCGTATTGAAGGTCGAAGTATAGCTTAAGCGTCAAAATAATTATTGTATACACTGTTTTTGTATGAGAGGCGGGGGGGGGCACGAAGAAAATTATGATTAAAAATTGGGTCGCAAATACTAAAGAGCTAAGAAACACTTTCTTTCACTATTTCCTCAATTTCAATGTTCTGCAAAAAGACCCATTCAATTGTGGTTGCTATGCCAACTAGTTGCTCCTGGGATATGGTGAATCGCATATACATTTTGATAAGTTTTATTTAAGAAAAATTTATCTCGTCAGCAGCAACAATTATTGGCAGTCAGAAAACTCCTCAGAGCCATTGGTCTTAATGGTGTTATTTAGGATTAGGGGAGGGGGCACCATTCAGAAATTGAAATTATTTGCCGTTTTTCCCGAACTCAAATGTCTAGTACAACATTTTATCCCTCCACGCTCCCGGAATGGTGCCACCCCAAAATCTGGCACCACGGGCAGTTGCCTGGTTTGCCCGGGCCTCGGGCTGCCTCTGACCCACCATGTAAGTGTAAGGTCATTAAAGAAAAGCAAAACTTTCAAATGTCTCTAGAAATTTTGAAAACTTGAAAAGTAAAGCTAATTGTTCTCAATTGTGGCATGGATGTTCTAGAAGAATGTCGGCTAGCTTTCGACCTTTCCATCTCACCAAATATTTTTGTCCTTTTCCGTGATTTTGCTCCCACCCTCTCTTGCTAACTATTTTCCACCTCTTAAGAAGTCTGGTTGTACAGAATGGGAATCAACAATCTAAATTAATTGGAGTATTCTTCCTTCGACTTTTTTGTATACATTCACGATATGCCGATATTTTTTCAGCTTCGTAGTGCAGTAAAAAGAATCAAGTATTCATTTTGGACTGCTTTTTCTACCGATTTAACCCATAATTTAATGCAGATCTTCAATTTCGGAGACCACACCAAATTTCTTTTTATCTTGCACGTTGCTTTTCTGAGTTATTGTGTTCATATACACATGAATAGACAGACTGACCGACAAACAACATAGACAAATTTGGATCAAATTTGATAAAAGTCTACAATTTTGGTGTACAGGCAACATACCAAATTCCATTCGCTTAGACCATTCCATTTTTGAGCTAACGTGTCCCCATAAGCAGGGTTTACACGAATCAATATCGTCTCGACAATAAATTCACGCTTTTGCGGAAAGAAGGTCAGGCATGCTCAAAAAGGATAACGCATTCGCAGGAAGAGCGGACAATGGCAAGTTCTTGTCCCGACTTGACAACTACATGCTATTGTCCGAGAATAATGGCCTCGTGTAAACCCACCTGTACACACGGATAGACTGACAATATAATTCCAAAAATGACTTATTCGGATTCACGGAGGTTTGAAACAAAGCCTCCAGGTTGAGATTTTTGCCGAGTTTGTTTGCAATACTTTCCCTTAGTGTATATAATTTTCGAGAAAAAATATGCTTTTTAACTCATAAAAATTTATATAATTTTTTTTAATTTAATTTTTATTAATTCAATTTCCAGCTATAATTACATGAATAATAGTGATAACTGTTAAATTCCTTCGGGAATGATTTGCTGTTTGCATTTAAAAAATATTAAAGACAATATGTATGAGATAACTAAAAGAAATGGCATTTAATGTTTTTCTTACCTATAATCCCAATATTTTCTATTTAATTCCCTTGCTTTAATAACTCCACTGTATACTTTATTTCTCCAATGATCTATGATATAAGAAAACGGAAGTCCTACTGCATACTGTAAAGCCATATACATGAGGTAGTTAATGTTTGATTCTGAAATAACATGATTCTATTTTTAATATAAAATAATTAAATAAGATTATAACGCTTCAGTTTGATGTTATAAAATATAAAAAAGAAATTACATTCATCCGAAACCAACTGATTTTCTAAATATTTTTAACAATTAATTCCGTTTTCATCGGTCATTCAAAATAAATTGCTTCCTCAAATATTTAAAATCGTGTTGAAAGTATTCATGCGAAATACAATTCTACAAATAAATGCATCTAAAAAGCATTATACTAGCACAAGTTTCCACTGAATATGTTTTAAAATTTTTTAAAACATATTCAGTGGAAATATTAGGTTTTTTCATACAGTGAATTAAATAAAACTAAGAAAAATATAGAAAAATATTACTTAAACAGATATATTTTATGTGCCAGCTTTGGTTTTAAAATTAAACAGAAGTGTGGGTAATTTAAATGACTCTTAGTTAGTTTATTTTTTAGGGCATGTAAAACCGAAATTGTGTAGAAATTCTAAGACTATATTTTTAAATGTAGCAAGAAAATGATTTTTAAAAATTTAACCAAAATGGTTAATGTATCTTAGAAATTTACCCCGATGAAATTAATGTCTTAATTCTTTAAGAAATTACAGAAAGATTTTAAAGTTATAATTTTTAAGAAACTTACTTCTATCTGTGCTTATATGTTTTTCATTGAAGAGGCCTACTGTTCGTAAATATTCAGGAGTACTGACAGATAAGGAAATAGCATCGCCTATAGCTTCATGGAATCCTGTGTGCATATATTTTTGAATTAACATATGCGTTAGGAAAGGGGCATATATTTTGTATTTAGCATACAATATGCTTTAATAAAATATATTTCATATTATCCTTTCATAAAACATTTAATTCTCTACAGTGCTTACAGCTGTTATAAAAAAATTATTAGAAAAACTAATTGTTTTTACAAAAACAGAGGTTCTAAATTCTAGAGCCTTCTCGTATTAATCTTCAATTTTAAATTGAAATTAATTCTCAAAGTCAAGGTAGATGGCGCTTTGAATGCAACATTGAGAGAAGGCCTACACAATAAATGTTAACGTCACTTCTACTTTCTTTCAAAATGTCTACTAAACCGTTGTATTCAACCGAAGTTCGAATTTTACTGTTAAAATTGTTATTTAGGTGGTGAAAATGCAGCATAAATTCTATGGATGTCTTCAACATTCAAAAACCGACTTAAGCCTAGTAGAGAGATGATAAAAGATGTGATAAAAAAATTTAAAATTTTTAGTAATGTTCAAAGTGATATAGAGAAAAAGCTGGCTAGGCAGCTTTTTGAATGTGTTGCGCTTGTTGTATTACCTCTTATGGTTCTCACTTTCAAAATATAATCAATTGATTTCCATATTCTTTTCAATAAAAAATGGTTTTAATACTACTCCAATAGTTATTTCTCTTCTTGGTTTTAGATAATAAAATTCATACTGTAAAGGTGACTGTGATGGAGGTTCCTAACTTCTCACTTGATGCTTACTTCAAAGCCGCCGTCGCATGACAGACGAAGTATGATCGAGTTATAAACAACTAAAAGAAGTTCAAAGGTTTCTTTATAGAAAATAGTGAGTGTCTTACCGGATTGCCTGAAAGATTGCTAAGGATTATCCACGTAGAGCAATATCAAGAAATTCTTTTATTAATTATTAAAAAATTATGCGGGTAACAGAATTTATCAAAACATGATGAACATCTGCCTCTAGATTATGAATAATATTCGAGATTTAGTCCTAAAAAATTATAAATGCATCTACCTGGATTAGTCGATTCTCGAAATAGTTGTGGCAAATGCAAGTAGTGCATGTAGTACTGAATGTGACCCATTTCGTGATGAACTGTTTCAAGAGTGCCGGCATCCACTTCACCACACATCAGGATTCTAGGAACATTCTATGAATAAGGATTCCCATAGGCAGTAAGCAAGCAATAAAGAATATAATTATTAATATAAATCAATAAAAATATCCTTATTCAGAAATGAAAGCAGTTATGTAAGAAATTCATGAAACAACATAAAATAATTCAATACTTCGCTTTAATTTGAGTAGCACAAAAAGACAAATTTACACAGAATTTCAACCTCAATCTTTATATTATAGAAGTTTATAAGATTAAAGATTAATGAGAGGAATAGAAAGACATGCGAATTGATTTTAATCATGACACTCATATCTTTAATTTAGTCCCAAATAAAATTTGAGTGCCATTAATTTAGACTGTAATTTATCCAATCCCCTGATGAGACAGATATGCTGTCTCATTACTAATAAGACATTTTTAATCCTTTCTAAGGTCATGGGAAGTATGCTTACCACAAAATTAATCAATTTTTAAATTTCTATTGTAAACTATTTTAATAATTCTGATTATAGCTCCCATCTCTTAATAGCTTCAGAAACTACAAAAAATATCAACTTAACACTTTTGCCACATACTGTGGATAAGGATACGATTTGGATGCCACATAAAGGATAGATTTCGGTAAAAGAAGGGAGGATAACATTAGAAAGTAATTATTTCGTGCGCATGATCTTTCATTTCTTTGATCCTTTTTCTTTTTGTTATAGTGCACAGTTTTCCATGTACCATTAAGTTAACACTTTCAAGCCGGCGAGTACTACCACACTGTAAAAAATGTCCGTTTTTTTCCCCGGACTTTTTCCGTATATTTGACGGTTTAAAGCTGTTTTGTTGACAAAACGGTTTTTCACCGTTTTTCGCTCCAGCCATAAACGGTTTAAAACCGTCAGTTCAAATTCTATTTTTCGTCATACGGTATTGCTTTCCGTACGATAACTTTCCCTTTTCTTAAATGTAATTTTATTGCATTCATTTCATGTTTTTAATAGGGTTCCATCTCCACTATTGTTTACACATGTTGCAGTAACCTGTTGTCACTCATGAAAGCTAACCTTAAAACACGTGTTCTGGCAATAGTTGATTTTTACACCACTAAGTGGCGCCACTAGAGCTATAGTGACTTCAAAACTCAAATAGATTATTTTTACTTCATTTAATGAAGTCTCCGGTGGTCTAGTGGTTAGAGCGACTGCCTTTTATTTTTATAAACGCGGTTTCGATCACCGACTCGGAGGAGTTAGAAGTTTTGTCACCATCTTGCATCGAAATCGTCCAAGTAAGTTCAATTAAAAATTATATTAATTAAACTAATTGAAATTAATAATTAAGCCTTGATTAATTAATATTCCTAATTGATAATACACATCAGCACATTTCAACTCACCTCGAACAGAAGGAGAAAAACAACTCAACTCAGTCGATGACGTCACTTACTTCGATGACTTAATTTTTACGGAGAAAACTTGATTTCATACGGTAAAAAACCGTTGTGCCTACGGATTTACTTCGTAACTTTTACGGTTTTGCACAACCAACCCAGCTGCCAGTTTAAAACCGTAAATTTTACGGGATTTTTTTACAGTGCAGTGGCTCGCACTAATATGTCCCATCAGGCGGCGAATACCACCGGTGCCTCGCACTTGAATGTTTCATCAGGCGGTGCGTACCAACAGCAACTTAGTTCGTTTAGTAACGAGAAAAAATTTCCATATAGTTGAAAATTAAAATAATGGAAATTTAAAATGTTAATTGAAAAAGTAGGATTTATTTTATTTCAACTCAATATTATAAAAATAACTTATTTAATAAATTTGATTATGTATACATAACGATTCAATATTATAAACATAGTTGTTGATTTATTTCTATGCAATTTTTCAAACATTTCAAACAAAGTGCTGGCAATAACGTGATAACAATAGTGGTAAAAATAAAAAAAATTGGGAAGGTTATCATTAAAGTAAAATTTCAATTTTCACTTTAGGTCGGCGCCGCCGATAAAGCAAAGTGCTATTAAAGTAGCCGTCCATGGGACAGAAACATGAATTGCAGTGAACGCATTAAATCATTTCTTTTTGGAAGTAATATACACAAATTCTTAATTTCGGAATCATCTATTAATAAAAAAAAATTCTAGATTCTATATATTTTAGTTAGATTGTAGGATTGTAGTATTTATATAATATACTTTAGAAATGCAATGAAGTGCAGTTGAAAAGGAAATAAGAAGCGTTGTCTTAACATCTAATGTTGACCAGTGGGTAGCGGAAAGAATACTTCTACCAAAAAAGGTGTTAAAATCAAGTAAGTTAATTTTATCTAATTAACTAATTAAATTTCCTTGCTTATCAGTCTTAATCCTAAAAATAATTTACTACACCATTATTAGAAAAATGCTCTTTAAAGTGTTATCTTACCTGAAATCCTTTCCATCGGAGAAATCCAGTGCCGACGCATGGCAGCTTACATTTCTATTCTTTGGCTTTTGCATCATAGAATAACGCCAGAAGTGAGGCGTCATTTTCTTCAATCCAATCGAAGTAAAAAATTTTTCAGCCATGACTAATAAATCCAGAGGCCCCATTTTCTGAAATGAATACTTTTGTTAGGAAAATTGCGAACAATGATTTCCAATTCAGATGTAAAGTTTATTCTTTTTAAATTTCTCATCCATGAATAATAAATAAGCTTATTATCATCAAAGACTTCATTAATAAATACTGAATTAGTTTTAACAAAGAATTATCGAACATACGCAATAGTTACGTAAGCAGACAATAGAATATAGCAAAGGTAACGAATGTTTATAAGTTTCGGTCCCTCAATGTTTTTCTTCCTAAAACGAATTTTCACAAGACAAGCAAAAAGATTTAATATTAATATTTATTAGAAATATGCAAATATTCAGTGCATTAATAAATATTTCAAACATCAGCATTCATAGCCAACTTTCAAATGATTCATTTGAAGGTAAAAATAATTTCGTTCTGTCATATATTTATACTCTATATGATCAAAAGTGCCCGACACTTTCGGATTTTCCCATTTTTTAGAATTTCTCCGGAATGTCTCAACCAACTGTCCTTGAACTTCGACCATGTAAAGAATAGACTCGAACTCACATTTTATAGTGAAGATTCGATCGCGAGGGCATTAGGGGACCGACCAGAAATTAATGAAGAAGAAAAAAAATCCGGGATCTCCCCATTCTACAGAAAGCTGATAATGATTTGAAAATTTCATCAATGGTTTTGCTAAATATACAATTGCTTACATGCATTTTCATATAGATAGGAAGAATATTCATTAAGATATAAGGGTTTTCTTTCAAAAATCCCAAATTTTCCCTCATGTTTTGTGCTTATAAAATGATGAGTTTTAAACCAAATTATACAAAATTTACAGGAAAAGTGACAATATGTTAGAGAAGTATTGTGTAAAAATTCGAAATTAATACTTTGAATATTGGAGAAAAATATGAGTATTTTTAGTAAATAATTTTTACTGCGCATGCAGCGTAGATGTAGCATAATTTTCCTTCATAACTTCAAAGACAGATATGTAGGGAAACTTATATAAAAATTTCATTCGAATATCAATAATATTTACAAATATATCGGCATTGCAGTGAACGGAATTTCTGCTTTTTTCTAAGAGAAACAAAATGATGAGGGTTTTTTTTCACAAATTGATATTTTTTGAACTTGAATCTTCGGATTTTAATCGTCGAATTGCGATTTAAATTATGAATTTTATTTATAAGTATATCTGAGTATTCAGCATATTCAATCTTTATTAAATTCTATAAAATTATTCGAGATGAGGGATTTATGAGGGAAAATTTTGGAATAAAAAGAAAACCCTTATATTTTCCAGAATATATATATATTCGCAATTTTTACGAAAATGCACGTAAGAAATGTAAATATTTAACAAAACCATTGATGAAATTTTCAAATCATTATCAGCTTTCTGTGGGACGGGATGACTTCGTATTTTTCTTCTTCACCAATTCCTGGTCGGTCCCCTAAATGCACTCGTTGCCGAATCTTCACTGTAAAATGTGAACTCTTTACATGGTCGAAGTTCAAGGGAAGTTGGTAGAGACATTTCGGAGAAATTCTAAAAAATGATAAAATACGAAAGTGTCTGGATACTTTTGATCATATTGTGTATTTCTTTTCAACGATATCAATCAATGTTCCTTTTTCAACGGAATCCAGCTCTTCTTCTTTCTCCTTTCTAGTAAAATGCTCATGTCGGTTTCGTCAACATATATTTTTAGGTTATTTATCACAATTAGTTGTTTTGTTATTTATATATTTTCAGTCGCAATGCTTAGTCCAAACATTTAACTTTACTATAACAAGATATTAATTTAAAATTATCACATAATGCAATCAAATAGAATGGATTATAAAGGAAAACGTGTGAAAAAGAATATATATGAATAGGTAATGAAGAAAACATAATGAACATTAAATATGAACATATTAAGGATATATCAGTATAATTGACCGAGCGAAACGAGGTCTACGTTTTAACTCAAGCATTCAGCACTTTGTCTGTCTGTAAATGTGTTTGTTAAACGACTACGACAAAATGCGTTGCTAGATTTCCTTCAAATTTGCCAAAAATATTTCTTGAAGCAATAGAAGACGATGTATATGTTTTATTTCTATTTATTTTAATTCGGTAATAAAATAATAATTTTAATTATATATAATTATTATATTAATAAATTTAATTGGTAATAAAAGAGTGAGTGGCAACGGAACAGTAAAATTATGACTTCAGAGTTCAAAATAAACAGAGTTAGCTTATCGCTGTGTATCGTTATCTGCATTTCGCTATATAAATGTTATCTATTTTTGTAATCTTTGGCTATCTTTTAGTTCTAAATTTATATTTAAACTCATTCACCATCTAAACCATTTCTTTTATACTTATATAGCGCAGTCGGCAATTTAAAGAACTTAAAAAATTCACTTGTAATTGTTAAGCCTAAATGGAATTATCAGACGCTTCTCGCCAAGATTATTTCGTCAAGATTTATAAATCGCCTGATCTCCATAGCAATAATAGTTTTTGCTTAGTAAGTACCTCTTGAAATGTTAAAAATTTTATTTACCAAGTTATAATATTTATCGCCGAATTATTTTGTAGCTCCATCTTATCGGTTTTAATCATGTGAGTTGTAAAAGTTACTTTGATTTGATGCCTATTTAATAGTGAAATTTCATCGGTGATTTTTTTAAATAACGAATTTAAGGATTGAAGTTTTCTCTGTGATTTTTTGGTGCCACGTTTTTCAAAATATTTCGATATGCCGTCTAAAGATAAGCGAAGTAAAAGAGCTAGATATGCTGCTGAATTAGCAAGGCAATATTAAATTTCTGAAACATTTCCGAACAGCGCTGATTTATTGAACCAAATCCAGCAGCTGCAGATGCAAGTTAAAGTATTAAAAATTCGCCAACTTTCACAACCTTCTTCACAATTTGATCCAAATATTGCTGCAGTTCTCAACACGTTAATGGAATCCCAGAAACGGTTATTAGAACGACAAATGAATTCACCAAATGTAATGCGAATAACATCAACTAATGATAAGACAAATTCTAATAAAATATTTCGAGGAAATCTAATGGATAATGCGTCTAAGTGGATAAAACAAGTTGAAAGAATTTCAACACTAGCAAACTCGACAAATGAACTCAAATTTACACATGATATCTCACATCTCGCCGGATCAGCTAAAAATTGGCAGCTAACTCTAGGTTACCTTTACAATGATTGGAATAAGTGGAAAGCTGCTCTTACAAAAAGATTTAAAAAGCGCATTACAATGCAAGAATTTTTAGCACATCAAAGTGATCATAAATTGAAAAGGAATGAAAGCTTAGTAGATTACATTTACACAAAAGACGCTCTCTTCGAAGAAACTCCTTTTACTGTAACCCAATCTGACCGCATTTCAATGATTATTGGCGACATCACTGCAGAAAAGTGGTAAATTGCTTTAGCTACATAAAATGTTACCATATAAGGTATAAAAGATATGGTTTAGATGGTGAATGAGTTTAAATATAATTTAGAACTAAAAGATAGCCAAAGATTATAAAAATAGATACCATTTATTTAGAGAAATGCGGATTTCGATACACAGGAATAGATAGCGATAAGCGAACTGTGTTTATTTACAACTCTGATGTCATAATCTTAATGTTCCGTTGCCATTCACTCTTTTATTACCAAAATAAACTTTAAAAATAATTGGAGCTTTACATTATAATATGAACCGTTTTATAGAATCACCAAAAAACCTTTCAGGAAAAGAGAAAAACAATATTAGATGGAACTAAACAGGAAAGACATCTATCAACAAGATATATATTTAACCTAATTTTCCCGAATATTCGTGCTATTTTTACGAAAACGTATGTAAATATTATGCGCATCAAACGAAACCATTGATGAAAGTTTTATCTCGTTATCAGCTTTCTGTGATACGGGATGAGTCGAGATCCCTTTTCGTCTTCATCACTTTCTAGTCGACCCTCTAAATGCCATCGTGACGAGATTTTCCACGGCTTCTCCACAATTGTTTGTGAACCATTGTATCCATATTAACTCCAAATTTGGCACACCTTAAGAATTGCGTTAAACTTGTATATACCAGTGTATCTCATCGAAAGTCAAATTATGATGTCCGGTGTCCTACAAATAATTCTGTCTTCACAGTGAATAATATCTGCTAAATTTTTTTAAAAATGCGATGGAGAGAAAATCTTAGATTTTTTTTATTTCGGGGATCAAGTTCTACTGTTTAAGAACTACTAGTAATTTATAATGAGCTTTAGAGGAATTTTGGAATAAAGAGAGTATTGTCTGAATTCGTAGATATATTCCGCCAGGTTGATTCATCGATTTATATTTCTTTAACCATCTGAGCCCTATGCCGCCTCAAACCGCCTCATTCGAAAAAGGCCGGATGCAGGCGGTTTCGGGCGCCTGTGTGAATTTTACGGGAGAAAATTAGTTCCTTTCTTTGTTGACAATTGATAGCACAACCGAGGGTATCGTCCTCCTGTAATTTCTGTAAAGAAAGGGAGGATTTCATTCTGATTTCATGAATGAAAATTTACTCCAGTTTTTGAGGCACTTGAATCCTCATTCTAGCCGGATTCAAAGAGTTCAAGGAAAAAAGATTTTATAAGTGATCATTTAAAAGTTTTAACTGCAAATAATTATTCACATTTCTATTATGGTTGCAAGTTTTCGATTGCATACTTGGCAGCTCAATTTAGTGTATGGATTTTCTAAAAGAGATGAATGATTGAAATGATGTCACTCTATGATTGCTCGTCACTAAGGTTTAAAGCAGTCCAATGTGCCTACTGTTACTCCGAAATCTTTCCCTTTTTCTTTCGTAATATTTGTCCTCTTTTCACTTTCTCGTATAGGAAGTATACAAAGAGAAAATATTGTAATCGTCAAAAAATTCGAACTCGAGATTTTGACGCATATCCACGGTTAAGACCTCCCTGAGTCTGAAAAACTAAATTTTGGAATTATGTCTGTCTGTTTGTGAACATGATAACTCGAAAACTATTATAGATACAGGGATGGCCTTTCGTATGTGATCATTACACATAATTTTTAGGTTTCTATCAAATTTTGGAAAAATCTGTCAACGGGAAGTCTGTCTCTCCGCTTTCATGTGAACACTATAGCTCAATAACTTGAATAGCTAGATGGATAAAATTTGGTACACAATTTTACCATCAAGAATGGAGGTCCGTATAAAATTTGGGCCAAATCCGGTCAAAGGGTTGACTGTCTGTCTGTAAAATCGCCATAATTTCTGAACGCCATAACTCCTAAACACAACTACTTAGATAAATGAAATTTGGTATGTGATAGTCTAACCCTAATGGTAGATCTGTGTCCAATTTTCATTTCAATCGGTTAAGAAAAAGGCGTTCAAAATGCATATTAGATTTTCTTTATCTAACAAGGCCAAAGTGCGTATTGGCGCTACTCGTGACCTTCGAAATGACGCTACTACTAATAACCTCCTTTCGACTTACGCGCGCGCCAAAAGAAAACTTTGGATAGTCGTGGCATTCTGAGTTAGAAAAGGTTCGCAATTTTTATTTGCCGGGAGGGGGGGAATGAAACCTTTCTAATAAGTATACGAGAAAGTTTAGGGAAAACCACTCCCGCTGGTTGTACTTAGAGTTCCATGATTTTATATAGCATGAAATAAAAAGCACTTATTAACCGCATCCTGCATTTGAAATTTTGTTGTGAAAGCCTATTGCCAATTCTCGAAACGTTCATGCCAATGGAAACCAAAACCGGGAAAAGCTGGTGAAATATATTGAAAATTTCGACAATGTATTGAATGCACCTCAGTTCACATGGAAAATTGCCCTATAGGTAGAAAATATTTGCCATATAAGCATCTTTATCGAATAGTGAGCTTACCTCATGACAAGGAAAATCAGGAAATTGAGGGTCTCTAATTTCTTTTTATTTCTTTATTTTTCTACTTTTTCCCCAAAACTTTGTTCAGCATTATTTTTTACCCATTATTTTTAATATTCAAGTAAAGGAAACAACGCGTGCTTCTATTGTGAATTCGTTCAATTTGAGATTTTTCTGGTCACGAGGGGTTAAAATCTTGGACATTTATCTTCCGCCTCACAGAAAAAAATCCGCCTTATGAATCCTAGCGTAGCCCTTGATAACGTGCTTGGCCGGATTCCTATCCATTTTGAGTTTGTTTATTTCGCTTTATTTGATGTGTTTTATTATACTTTTATTAAAAACATATAACTAGAATTTACTCAACTTTAAAAGCAATGATTTTGTTGCTAAAATATTTTATCTATCGGTAACAGTTAAAAGAAGAAAAAAAAGAGAGATTTTCCATGTGAAAAATATCATTATAGTATTTATAATGGATTCTTCACAATGGAAAAAGTTATACCTTCTTAATCATCGCATCAGTTATATCTGGAATGGCTTTGTGCTTTGGATATGGGACAACCATAGGATATATGTCCACCCAGCTTTGAGCATACATATTACCTATATAAAAATAATAATTCTGAGATCTAATATAAAAACGTCGCCATTATTCATAATAAATATCCAGTTTTTCAATCTTTTTACAATCAGATACTATTTGCAGCTACTCTAGGTGACCAAATTATTGAAACGTTTCGGAAAAAACTATTTTTGAGGCTTAAAGGTTCCTTATACCATTTGTGTTTTTAAAGTTATAGAATAAATTTATAAATATTAATGTAAAGGCGATTTAATCGGAAAATATTGTGATATAGTTTGTTCAGTTATCTGTATTTGTTCAAATGTTATAGACAAATAACCTGAGAAAGATATAAATTTAAGTTGATACGGCGTAGCTTTCCTTCATTTGAATTTAGCCAATGAGTTCGAGACATTCCGAGAGTCAATCTTGTGCCATTTTGTTTTGGCATTGAACTAATCAGCTACCGTAACGATTCAGCTTTTGAAGTTGAAAGGATGATATTTATCAGTACTTTACATTTTTGCTATTAAGTTGCCCCCAGCTTTTTTTTAATATTATTTCATCTAATGAGCTTAATGTTCAGGTTATGTAAGAAGTGTTAACTAACATGGTGAGAATTTTAAACATATACTCATTTTCTAAATATTTCACTTTTATTTTAATTAGAACTTCTTTACAAAAGATTGTATATTACACTCTTAATTCCATTTTTACGTATTTTTTTTGTTATTCTAAGAAAAGAATGGCTTCATGAGCCTCAGAAACCTTAGAAATTCTCTTGTTCGAAAAGGCTGTCCCACTTAATTATGAATTGTTTAATTCTAAAAAGAAAAATCAACGATTTACCCAGCAAATGAGCAGGAATGGGTCCATCTGGAAGTATAGTTACATTTGGATAATAATGCATTAATTTCTTTCTCACATAGACGTGGATTTGTTGATAAAAAGGTTGAAGCTTTTTCATTTCTTTTTCCAGGTTTTCTACAAGATTCTTATCCTCGTACATTGCTATGTTATATTCACCTTTGTTTGTGTAACCTGAAATGTATACAGCAATAGATACATCAACTGTCTGTCAATAACATATAATAAATTAATTAGAGCAGATATTTGGAAAAAGAAAAACAAGCATAAAACATGATAAACTCTTAGCAAAAATTTGCATTCGAACTCTAAGAGCATCATTCTTTATTTATCAGAAAAAAATGCTTCAAACATTCCAAAATTTAATATTTTTCATTATCTCATGAGATACTCATTACATATGACTTGAAAAAAAATTAGTATAACAAATATATAAACTCAATAAATAGAGTTTCGATGACTGTTTTATTTTCCTTTATAATGTTTTCTGCAATTCTGCTTTCGTATATACACATTTTTATCAGAAAAAAAAGGAGTCAAGCCAATTTGGCACATTTAATCGATTATATTAAGTTTAATGTTTCTCGTTATCGCTTGAAAATGCCTTACACCTAACCTATCTAATTCCTTCATCTTTATATATAAAAGGAAAATACCATGACTCACTAATCACGAAATCTTCAAAACCACTGGGACTAGAAACTTGAAATTTGGCAGGCGGTTCCTTCTTGGGTAGTAGGTGCTCACTACGAACTGACTTTTCGAAATTTTAATTAGAATTTAAATTATTTAAAAATTACTTTAAATTTTAACGCTTTTCCTGAATAACTTCGGATCCTATTATCGCAAAAAACCATCTTTACGTCATCGTAAAGATAAGAAAATTAGCTTCTCAACCACACCAATCTTATTGCCATGCGACACTTTGTTCAATTTTAATTAATGTTTCAAAATGTTTTCAAATGTTCAAATAAAACATGAATTGTAACAATGTTTTCATTGTTGTAAATAATATTTCAGCAAATATTTTATTTACACGCTTTTGCAATTTTTATGGTTGTGACAGTATAAATTGTTTTCTTGAGAAATTAATTCCAAAGTAAAATGTTCACGGTTATATTCATTACATTTCTGAAATATTTTTTCGCACCTGTTTCAAGGTAATATTTTTATAAAGAGTGGCAACAGATATTTGATTTCAAGTTTGTTTGTTTTTATAGTATGTGAGGTAGACTGAAATGATTTTCGTCCTTTCTTCAAGCATTTAATCTCATGTTTTTCTGCTATTTTAAAATTATGAGGCATGAAACGCTTTCAAATTTTTGCATATTACATTATAGGTAATTTTTTATTAAAATTTTGGTTATTCTTAAAAGTACAGTACTGCCTCCAAACTTGAATTTCCTCATGTGATAACTCGTCAAATTTGATATTAGAAACTAGAAATTACAGCCTGAAACTAGGAATTACAAAAAGGCAACAGTGTTCGGGAAAACTAACTAATTTTTAAATCTTTTTGTCTACCTACTATACTCCCGGGTCTTTTAAATGTCTGTGAATATTTTGCGGCCTCACTTTTTGTACCCACTGGTTCACAGGGGCGTCCAGCATGTTTGGCTTTCGCGACCATATTCAGCGTTAATCATTCTACCGATGAGTAATAAATGAATTGATTAAAAGTTCTTTCAAACTCAGTTTGTAAGCTTCGTTAAATGTGATGCATCATACAGAATTGTATAGATGGCATTTTAAAATTGACGTCTTTAAATATTTTACTATTTATCAAATACAATAAAATATTCAGTTTTTTCCTGAGTTATCGTGGCTGAAACTGCGACGGGTAATGCTATAATTAATATAAAATACAAAAAATGAGAGCTAATTTAAACGGCTGGTAGCCGAAGGCGGCTAGTAATTATATAAGACAAATAATAAGTTTTTAGATTTACGTAGGTTACGTAAAAATAAAAACTTATTATTTGACACTTATCACAATTCTTCAATTTATATCTCATTATTAAGTCTCATTTAAGTCATTTTTATATTTCTTAAATTCTATGAAATAAGAAAAATATATATTTTTAAATGAAGTTTCCTCATGTCTGAGATCAAATAAATTTTGATATGTAGCATGTGCAATATTACTGAACCATTTTGACTAAAACTTTTTTACCAATCCTTTTTGCCCACTGGTTGTCTTGGTCAACTGACTGTATAAACAATTCTTTGTATTTTCTACCAGTTTTTCTTCGGAACTCATTCCAGTAATGTTTCAGCTCATCGGGATTTCTGGAGTTCGCCATTATTTTCATGACATCTGATGTAACGAAATTCGATTTTAAAAAATCATAAGGATGATAAATTAATAACAGTTATCATATGTTTTATGGATTAAATGCGTGTTGGAAAAAAATGAAGGAAAAGAAATCAAATTTCATCATAGTGACATTTATTTTAAGTGAAAGAATTATTAAAATATAATTTTAAAAATCTGCACATAATGATGTGTTTCTGCGAAAATAAATAAATCGTCTCAATATTTATAACAGGTATTTTAGATATTTATATCAAGTAGATTTTGAAAACTTTTTCCTGAAAATAGTGAAGAAATTCTGTTCACCGGCAACTACCATATCACAACAAATATGTCGTTTCGGAAAATTAAAAAAAAAAACATTGCTTAAATACTTTTATAATAGTGAGTGATTTTAACAGATGTTTTATCTAAATTAATTTCCATCGTAAAGAATTTATTGTCAAGAAGTGGATAATTGTTTCTCTTGCTTATAAGCTTTGTTTAACTTGATGCATATTTGTTGCATGTTTCAGTTATCGCTGTCAGTTATTCAACTCATTCCAATCTAGCTTTTACATTCATCATTTTCCCCTACATTATATTTTTTAATATAAATTAATTGATTTTGTTGAAGCATTCAGCTATGAGTAATTTATTCAACTCATCCAAATGTAGAGTAACCATTCTTCATCATTTTCTACGGCCTAATATTTTCTATCTATAACATGATATTCTTATCTTATAAGATGATTTTTAGGTCATTCATCTCCAGTCTTTACGAGTTCATTATAATGATTCATTTGTTATAAAAATAAATTACCCTACTAATATTTCCTTCTGAAACTTCCAATTTGACTATGATGTCATTTTCTACACCCATTAATTATTTTACTATTGTGCATACAACAGTATCACTTTTACCAGTGAAAAACAATAAATTATTGTGGCATGATTTATAAAATTTTTGGATAATATTTGATGGAAATCAGTTTCAGATAAAGATATATGTGATAATGTATCAGTACCAGCGTGATATTTTAAAAATGGGGAAATTGCAGATTTTTTAACAAATCCTCCTTCTATTGCAATGCTCTTCTATAGTTTAATGAATAGTTAATTTTTCTTTTGTATGAGTATAAACTAATAAATTGTAAGCGATATTATAGAGAAGAGAATTATTTTTCCATAGAGCTTAATTGAATGTTTCAATAATCTCTCTCTATATATATACAAAACACTAACGTGCTTGGTACACAAATCATTCTGTGCCAAGGCCAAATGGCAACAGTCAAATGTAAACAAACTTCCGTACTAATGTTTCTGACTGTTTTGAAAAAGAAGATGGAGGCTCTACTAGCAGGACGCCATTTGTTTTGTCTTGACCGAATCAGATCGGCAGTAGTTTAGTCCATTTTCTGATGGCAATTTTCCTCTCTTTTTTGAAGTGGATTAAAAAGAACTTTGGAATGAATAGGGAAAAATAGCCTTTGCAGCTGGAAATCCAATAAAACCCCTTAAATCAATCAAACAAACAATCAGTTTCTGACTGTTTCATTGAACGTTTTTGCAGCTGCACTTAATTCATCTCTTCGCTTAGCTAATTAATGGAACTGCAGAATATTATTAGAAATGCTTGGAAGAGGGCTCGTTGTGTCGCCGAAACCTCCATTAAGTCAGAGGAAAGAAGATGTAAAAGAAATCAAGATTATAAAAATAGGCGTCAAACGGAAAGTGTAATCGAGCGCGAAAATAGGCTTAACCGTCTCCAGATAGGTAATATCTATGACTTGCCTATGGAAATTGATGTTCAAGTGCACAATTGCGGCTGCACTAAAATAGAACAGGTGTGAAATAAGCACTTATAAAAGAACAGAAATATCTTTTCCTTTATATAATTTCTTAAACACTGATGGTATTTATCGAGAAACATATTGCAAATAACATACAAATTGCCAAACACTAGCTGTCCATAAAACATTTGAACTCTGTTAAAAAAACATAATATTTCATTGCTTAAGTGTAAAGTGACATTCCTAACTAAAAAAGTATCTAAGTATTTTAATAGTTTACATATATAAGATTTTTTTATCTTTTATATGTATGATTTTAAATATACAATATTTATTTTACATTTGTCATGTAATGTTTATAATGTATACATGAAAGATTAGTTCAGATACATGAAAGATTAGTTCAGATACAAGAAAGATTAGTTCAGATACATGAAAGATTGATAGTTTTCATAACTTCTAACTAAATTAATATGACAGGCGACCAGCTCGTCTACAAAGGCGGCTAGTTTTCTTATAGTATGCTGGAGTTCAGTTAAATTTACGTATAAACGTGGTTTATTGAAAAAAGTATTTTCTATTGGACATTAACATCAATTTTACAGACAACGCAATCCTCAAAATCATACATAACACCAATATAAAAGTTTTATAGGACACTACCAACTCTTAGTATCTTTTAAACCATGCTTAAGTACCTGGTTCATAAGGAATAGTACATGCCTTAACACGCTTCTTGAACGGACACAACTGCACTTGGCTAAAAATTTCTTCCATTTGTGAAAACTCGTCTTCTTCCTCTTCTTCAGAAGTAGTACTGCTATCTTGTTCCTACAAAATGTGCAAAAAGAGACCCGCAGTATTCTCATCAACGAAATACGATTTTATGCATGCTTAGAATTGTTTAAAATGTGATCTTAGCGAGATTTAGATTATTTTATCTTTTAAAGGCATAAAGCAAGTATTTGAATCAAAATATTCACACTTTCTAATTGATTTACTTATTTAGCTATATTCCTTGGCAATTTAACATGACCTGGCAGAATGTATATACCTTAATATGGATATTATGCATAATAATTTTGTTACACAAGAGTAAGTCAAAAATTATCCACTTTTTACTTTTGAACATATGGAAACGATGTTAGCTATTCAATACAGAACTCATTTCCCATCATTGTCCTCGCCTTTACACATTTGATTCAGCAATCCACAAGCTTGTGTATTTCCTGGAAAAAGGTCTCTGGTTGGTAGATCAACCATTGATGCACCCCGTCTTTTACGTCCTGCTTCGTAGAAAAGTGATGTTCACCTAATGCCTTTTTTCTGGAAACTAAACGGAAAGACTGGGTGAAATCCGTGTTGTAGGAAGGGTGTCCCAGGACTTCGAAACCCTAACTGTTAAGGTTGCACGGCTGTGCCCGGCGGTGTGTGGGTCTGCATTGCCATGCGTTGCCACAACATGCATCAGCATTCGTGTGGATCGCGGATTTCGCAGTCTCCTAATTGTGAAGACAGTTTCGGATTAATCCCGCCTCCTACAATATTCCTACAAGATGAAATGGATGACATCTTGGTGCATACTGCTTGCGATGTGGTCATGTTTACCCTTAAATAAAACAATGAGAAAGAACGTTATCACTGAAAAACGTTGCTCCTTTGAACACAATACTACAAATTCCAACTATGAGAGCTCATCAGCCAATTTTTTCATTAAAAATAATTTTCTATCGAAAATGAAAATAATTTTCGACTTACCTACGCAATCACATATAAAACTTTACATTACATGGAATAGGAAACCTAAAATCCATGGAAAAGGAGAAACATTAGTTTTCACCTATATTGCTTTTGTGTATTTACATTTACAGCTTTAAGTGGTTTTCAGAAGTAACTTATTCCATGTCATCGTTTATTTCCGTTGGACGCCTTTCCAACATCATGCAACTTTTATGGAAATAATTTTACAGTCAGATATCTGCTTAAAAAGGATGTTACACATGGGCTTTTTATATAATACTCTTAGCACATTGCAGAGGATGTGGAAAATTTACATGCAGTTGTTTACTGGAAACAGGATGTTCTAAAGTGTTTCAGAATAATTGTATTTATTTTCATTCGCGGAATTTGGCTTCAATTCATTTGATGTTAAGATTGTTTTCTTGGTTTTAACCATTTTATTCCCTTTTTCGCCATTGTTTGAATGGTGTTCGGCTCAGATA
>BGPR01003191.1:27100-121972 GCA_013235015.1 Araneus ventricosus
TAACTATATTGAAACATATTCCTGCTCAGATGATCATATCCGTTATAAGTTTAATTGTTTTAACATGCTTCCATAATGGAGAGGCTTTTAAAGATGCATTTGTTTCATCTGCCGATGTGCCCCTAATTACTTCAAAAAAGTCTGTCTAAAAGAGACAGCCATCATCCCTCTCATGATACTTTGGTTGGTATTAATATATTTCTCGGATCTATTTAACTCTTCTGTTGCTCTTTTGTGCGACATAGCACATTCGACCCAGACCCAAACTTACATTGCTGAAACATTTTACAGCACCCACTGTTATAAATGACATTAAAATTTGGTGTTTCTTCATAGGCAAGCTTCAGTAAGGTTCCATTCTGATTGACATTTGGTATTTATATCATGCCGTCTTTGTGACTCTTCAGGTTTCTCTGCAGCTCTAACACGTGATGCTGAGCATCTTTCTTGCGAACGTCTTGACTCTGTTCACCTCACTCTTTGTTCATCTCACTTACCCTACGTTCATCCCTGGGTTTCAAGCTACGACCCAGCCAATTTTCATCTAAATCGGTTTGGTAGGTTAGCCGTGAAAACGTAAGAAACAGACACGCTTTCGCATTCATTATATTATTAAGGATTTAAAATCTACTTATCTGCAAATCTATATATATAAAACGTTAAGGTACTTGGCACAGAAAAGCGGTTAATTTCTCTTTCGCTGATGTCAAGTATAGGTTTGCTTACAAAACAAAATCGGTAGCCTCCTCCATGTTAGGCATAACTTTACAGGCATAGCCTGCAATTATATTCGTTCTGCTATAAAACAATTTTTTCTCGAAAAAAATGTGTTTAAGACGTGGAGTTCACAATATTTCTTAAAATATTATAAAACATTGGATGAAATTATTCAAAAGAGCTCCGTTAGAAATGAAACAGACGGGATTGGGTGAGCCAGAGAACGTTCTGATCAACGTCGAAATAGTACAGATTGTGTACCAAGAAAATATATAAATAAATATGCTAATATTTCCATTATTTGTATAATTATTTGATTCACAATAATAACAGAAACCAATACCAAATTATCTGTATATAAAAAACGTTTAAGTACGCGGCACAGAAAAGAGGTTACTTTCTCTTTTGCCAATGGCAAAGATCGGTTTGTTTACAAAATAAAACTGGTACCTCCTCTATGTTAGGCATAACTTCATAATCATAGCCTATTACCATATTCGTTCTGGTGTAAAATAAATTTTTCTCGAAAAAAATGAGTTTAAGGTGAAGAATTCATAATATTTCTTACAATATAATGAAAATTTGGCTGAAATGATTCAAAAAAGATTAGTTAGAAATAAAGTAAATGGGCTTAGATGAGCCAGAGAACATTTAGATCAATGTCAAAATAGTTTAAGTCAGCGAAGGGAAAATCATGTTAATTCTCAATTGAGGAACTTACTATCATCATGGAGCTTACTATTGTGAACTCTGTATATTGGGTACTTTTCCATTATACGTACACCAACTGCCGCCTTTTTTTCTTGCAGCGCTGAATCGCCAGCTTGGCTCAATTTGTTTCTTGAAGATAGTTGACTCGCGCTGTATGTTTGGCGAGCTGAATTGTCAGAATGCGCCAATTTGGTCGAAAATGCATGGTATGCGTATAAAGGGACGCATATGCTCTGCTCGGGATCAGATAGTGTATAGAAATCCAGTTGGAATTTTGTACCAAAAAAATTCATATTGAAAAAACAAATGCATGAATCGATTTTTCCCGTCCTCAAAAAGAGAGAGAGAGAGAGTAGTCAGAGATTTTTTTTCATAACAACGCTCCCAACATAATTCAATAGTTAGTAGATAATATAATAAGAACCATAAGAATGAATAATAATAATAATCGATTTATAAAATGAAATAACATAAATTTACCTTTAAATTGTTCATTAAGGCTGGAGTGAAGGGGATATATGAAAGCAAAAAATATTTTCACCTCCTAGGGAAAAAAAGATTTATAAGCCATTCAACTACCCATAGGATGATATATTCTAGTATTTCATCATAACAAAAAATATAACTATTATAGATAATAATAAGACAATAGAACAGGAGAGTCTATGTAGGATTAGTTTTGAAAGGAGGAGAGTAGTCCTTAATGCCTTATGGTATACCAACAGTACGCAAGGGGAAAAAATTCCAAATATTTAAGATTCCAAGTTCATGACACATTAGATATTCATTACACAAGTTTCATTTCCGTTCAATTCGTTTCTCTCATTTTAATAATTTTTCAAAAATTAAATTGTGTATAAAATTCACACTTTGTTACACTTTTTTATTGTTGAAGAACGATAATACATAAGAACAACTGTTGCTAGATCACATTAGTAGTATTCTGGATGAATACTAAATTTTTTATTTCATATTTATTTTAACTCTTTTCTCGATGAAAACTTTACTATCTAATTAATTGTCTCGAAACATCCGTTGAAATCTTTCTTATACAGAAGATTTATGAACAAAATTAGAGTATCTATGCAACAAATATTAATAACTTTTGGAGAAAATTAGCTATCGTTGGTTTTAAAAAATCGTCTGGTTTAATTGCTACTCTCATTTTAATTAAAAAACGTTCCAGACGATAAAAGAATTTTGTGTATTATAATTTAGTAAAAAGAGTAAAGTAGTTTTTCCATCAAAAATGTTAGACATGAAAGTATTTTAATCGCGAGCAGTGCTGGGCATAACAGCTAGTATATATATATCATTGTGTCTTGATTGTTTTTGAGTTTTTGTCTTGTGTTTCTAAGTTTGTTTTGATATATATATATATATATATATATATATATATATATATATATATATCTCCCAAACCACTGGGGCTAGAAACTTGAAAATTGGCAGGTGGTTGCTTCTTAGGTAATAGGTGCTCACTAAGAAAGGATTTTTCGAAATTTTAATTCGAATATGAATTAATTAAAAATTACCTTAAATTTTAACGATTTTTCGCAATACTTAGGAGCCTATTGTAACAAAATCGCACAAAAACAGTTTTAAAATCACCTTAAAGTTTAAAAAATTAGCTTTTCAATAATACTAATTTCATTTCCATGCGATATTCTGTTTAATTTTAATAATTTTTTGAAAATGTTTTTAAACACAATTTCCAACAATGTTTCTATAGATATCGCTTGCAGCTTTTTAATCGGTGAAAGAGCGCAGAACAGCTCTTTCATCGATTAAAAATAAGGAAAGAAAATATTATTAACTGAGAACTGATGATGGCGAATTGTGTTATTCTACGAATAATTTCTAATGGTGGATGGAGATTTAAATGTTTTTTCACTCTTAATGATTAATTTTTAAGATTAAAATGAGTTGCAATGCTTTAAAAATTTTATGTTATTTGGGAACAACGAACGTTTGGCCAAATTGGCCCTTGTGACATTAAACCAAATCAAACTAACAAGCATTCTTAAAAAAATTATTATTAACTTTTTGAAAGAATTAGCCTTCTCCTATTTTAAAAAATGATTTGGGACAGCTTTCAGAAAATACGAGATCCCAAGAATTTTCGTGTAACAGATTTTCTCATTTCAATTAAATTCATTCATTTCTCATAATAATTTTCTGTTGGAATTACGTTGAGTGCTAATCGATATAAATCAAAATGTAACACCAAAATGTTTATTAAATTTTATGCCATTTTATAAATTTATGAATAACTTATAGGGAAAATTAGCTTTCGGCTATGTTTAAAAATCGTTAAAAATCCAAACTATTTTATATATACTTGATATTTTCGTTTTAATTAAACGTTTAAGACGATAAAAGGATTTTGTTTATAAAATATTTCATATAAAATATCCAATAATTATAATAAGCGAACGAATTTGCGTGTATCACCTAGTCAAAAATATAATAATGCAGAAAGAAAAAAATAAAGCTGCGCTTTGCACTTACCTCTGAATAAAACTTTGGGATAAAAATATTTCATAGAATTCAGAATCAATGAAATGAATGCTAAGAATAAAAAATATTGAAATAAATTTTCTGTTATTTTAATATATTTAATACTTAGATAAGATTGATAAAACCTCTAACCTCTGAAAAGAACTAAGCAGATTTATTCTGCAAAGGTCATACTGAAATAAGAGTAACAAAAATTGTAATTCTGAAATGAGATATAGATCAATTGTTACGTATATTTCGAGGAATGCATTACCTAACTAACCGTACAGTGTTTTTTCTAGAAGCTATCCTCCAATGGTTAAATGTTTTTTTTTTCATTGACAGTTAAAAAGGCTATGCATGTAATTATGCAATATCATGAAAGATATTTTTAAAGTTCAGAATTATTATGAAAACAGTAAATTATCAATAGGTTAAACTGATTGCTAAATTTTGGTAGTTTAGTTGAAACGGATTTCACATAACTGATTGCTTAGAATTAGTTATTCTTCAAGATAACAGCAACAAACACAAATATTTATTGTCGTGAATGGTCAATATTATATAAGAGAAGAACGGCAAGCGAAAGGAATTAGTGATTCCTCAAGATAAACCGACAACCGATAAACCGATTCCTCAAGATAACAGCGACAAACGCAAATATTTAATGTCGTGAATGGGCAATATTATATAAGTGAAGAACGGCAAGCGAAAGGAGACTAGCATATAATTTTTTATAAATGTTTTATTGCATAATATTAAATATTTACAATATAATGTGTTATATAAAATATTCATTATTTTTATTGTGTATGGTTTTTTCAATCTCTTTCTGATAAATGGATACAGTTGTGCAATCATGATACAAATGCTATTTCATCGATATCGGGTTGGTCTCACATTTAATAAAGGATATAGTTTGTTACGCAAAATTCAAACAATTCCGATGCATTGCGTAACAGACGAATAATTCTGCAATAGTTAATGTTAGAAACATGCAGCATTATGCATATGTTCTGTATAGGATCATGAAGACAACTATCTGTAACTGTTTACCACTGAAATGGTTCCTTTTTCGTAAAGGTGTCACTTCGTTCTTTAATTGTCCTTTGCTTGACCTATCCTATGAAAAAGATGGAATAATCACACAAAGAATTATTATTTGAAGATAATTGTTACAGTGTAGGCCTTGAATTAACGATTTTAAAGATGGCGACCTTTGAAAATTTTAACGTAAAAATTCCTTTGAATGCCTTATAAAATAAATTTATAAGTTTTTGGAGCTATTTTACGATAAATGAACAATTTAGTACTAGAATTCGATGTATACATACATGGTGCTAATAAGAATAATTCTAAGACGCATAACTACTTCTTCCTTAAAGCAGTAAAGATCTATTCTTACTACCTGTTCTGTTAAATAAACAACTCAAGGTACCAATTTGTCATTTTATTTTGAAATTATAACATGAACTTGATTCCAAACAATCAATTAATAGAAAGCGTGATCTTCAATCCAAAATATTTGTATTAAATTCTAATTGCAACATGAAAATGCGTCATTCATCATTTTCAACAGATTTCAGATATGATCAGAAATGCATTACAAATAGAAAACATACAAATTAGTTGTCGTCCATCACCTATTCTTCCACACGTAGGGCAATACTTTTCGCCCACGTCAATCTTCGATTTAACGAGATTCAGATTCTCGTTATTGCAATCTCGAAACAAAGATTTTCCCCAAAAGTGCCAGAATTTATTTATTTTGCATTTTTATGTTACAAAAACTAAATGCAGCCATGTTGCACCATACAAATGGTAAAAGTGAAAGAAATATAATTCTCGTATTGAATAAACGCGGGTTAGACCCCTACAAAGAGGTTAATATGAAATTTCTGTGTTAAGGTATCCGACTGTGTTCGGAGACATTTTTTTGAAGAATAACTTATATATATTTTGCAATGTTATTTTTCAACTGCATATGTTTTAAAACTATGAAAATATTGTAAAATTAGGCTTTCAAAATAAGATTTTTTAAAAAAACTGAGAAATTAGAAAAAAATTGACTAAAATATTTGCTTTACACTAACAGCCATAGACAACATTATATTCTAAATATACATAAATCCTTGTCGGAGTACATTTTCATGACAGTTATATGTGTTATGCTCTAAAATATTTCTTGTACTTCAAAATAGTTTTGAGATATAGCTGAACATAGTTACTAAACTGGTAATTTTTCATAAAAAATGCTTTTCGTTTATATTTAAGCACTTAAAAATAATACTTGATTTTAAAATTGACCTTAGTTTTTAGAGGAAAACATCGAGCATATTACAGAAAACAATCTCAGAAAATTTCATATCAATACTTGAATAACTTTTTGAGAAATCATTGTTACGTCGACAGTTTTCCTCAAAAATATCATTTCTCGGAGAACACCTTTAAAGTTTTCATGCAACATAAAATAATGCTTACAGTTCGGTAATAAAACAGCTGTAACTCCATTTGTATTTCACTTAGAGTAAAAAGTGAGACAGTTTTAGAAAGCTGATTAAACAGGCTGCAAAATTAAGTCATAAAAAGTTTTTTTAATAATTTCATAAAAAACGACGATTTTAAACCAGTCGGATACCTTAAGAATAAGAAACTAGTGTGGACTATTTCCATGAGAATAAATGTATGCTTATAGATTTTAAAAGTTCCATCATTATAGCCTATAAAAAACTAAATCATTTCATGATTCAAATTTTTGCAAAGTATAACAAAAGTAAAGGTTGTAGAAAAAAAGCACAGACGCTGGCTAACGAAACATAGGAGTTCTGCCAGAATGCCAAAAATTGTCAAGGTAATGTATATTTTACAGAAATCTGAAACATGTATTAGAAACAAACAATGTTTCTGTCCAAGTAACAATTTCTTATTGTTTCCATTTGTTATACTATTTGTACACTTTTATTTAATTTGACTTGTTTCATGCTTATGAAGGTGGAATTTTGCTATCGATTTTTCACTCAATTCTTGATGTGCTAGAGCTTTGAAATCTTGCATAATTGTTTGTTCGCTATAACAATACACTATTTTAGCATCTTTAAAATTTAATTATCAGTCAATCGATTAATTTAATTAAATCTTTATTATAATGAAATGGTTCCTTCTAGTAGTGAATTTGAGAAAAAATTGATTTCAAGATTACATGACATTTTTAACCACGAATTAAAAATTAAAGACTAAAAATTAGAAAATAATTTTTGAAACACTTCTACTTAATAAAAGTGTTTTTTAATTGATTTTAATATTTGTTTTCTATTGGAATTAAATTTACAAATAAAATGACTATCAATTTTTTCAAGTTACCTTAAATGTATACCTTTGACCAGTACCTTATTTGCTTCTAGCAAGCTAAATTTGCGTGGGCCAATCATCTCCGTGTATCATTTGTGTCTACCTTTTGTTTGCCACCGGACGACCCCAGAGTTGATTTAAAGGGCGTCCACTGCTCATTAGGGCATCTTAAAAGGGCAGCGCTGAAAGAAGTCCCCTGTCACAAACAGCAGCAGCCATGTCCACGCCGACAGTAGTAGCCTTCGCCTTCGGGATGGTCATTCTTGGCATTCATGTCCTGCATGCCTGCCCTCTGTCAACTTCCGGTTTGTATGCTTTTACTAATTACTTCTACTAGGAACGAAAAATCATTTTTAGAGTATTACCGTGCATTACTAGCTTTTTCTCATAATTATTACATTTCCATAATTTTGAAAATCTGTTTCATATAACTTGCCTGATAAGTTGAATTCTATTTTGTTTTTGCAATTCTTTGGTTGTTGGCTTTAATTACTTCCGATAGGAACGAAAAATCATCTTTAGGGCATTATTGCATATTGCTAGCTTTTTCTCAGAATCATTATATATTCACAACGTTCAAAAACTGTTTTATGAAATTAGACTGGTGATTTTGAATTTTTTTTTTCTTTTTTTGTGCTTCTTCTGATATTGGTTTTAATTTGCACAATCTGAAATCTGTTTTTGACATAAAATGCAAAATTGTCTCATTGGTATGTATTTGCAACGATGCGTTTGAGTTAAATTCTTTTTCTACCTCTTTTAATGTGTGATCATTGCGTGTTTTCTAATGTCCACTTAAAAAACTTAGCAAAAATTATTTTTGCTTAAAATTTCAAACTCAAATAATTTTCTATAGAGTAATATACATTAATGGAAAATATTTGTAAATTGAGCAACCCCGGTTTTACATAAAGTTGATGTTTTGAATCTATTTTTGCAAAACCGTTTTAAAAGAACAACGCTTGCGAAAATCGTTTCTCAATGCTCTTATAGTTTTTATACAATTCGACATTTGGCATCACATGTTTTGATATTTTAAGCACAGATTATATACTTGTCATTTTGGAGACTGTAAAAGTTAATAGCCAAATGTTTAGGAAATATCATAATTTTAGATGCTCATTCTATAAGGAGGTATTTTGCAAAGTGTTCACTGTCAATATGGGCAAATTTTCTAAATATAGAGATTTGGAACTCAGAGAATTGTATTTCTGGAACTTCACAATTGGATTAATTGTTTTTAACAACAAGCATGTAGCGTTCAACATGTTGTGTGCTATGCTGTCTTTTAATTGTTTGGAAATAATATCTTGTATTGTGTTAATGTAAATTTCAAGGAGTTAAATTTTGGAATTTAGTCAAATTATAGATTTTTGTATCTGGAATAGTGCTTTGATACATGCAAATAATATTGTAAAAATTTTGTTATTGTATTATCTTATGTAACATATTCTCTGTTGAAAGGCAGAGGATCACTCGTAATATAGGATAGAAAATTGTGGACTAGTGAGTTACAATATTTAAAAAAAAATGAAAAAAATAGGTCTTTATGTTTTCTTGTCAGATGGGGAATGTAGGTTGTTGGCTCTATATACTTGCGACTTCCAGAGTGGCACTTTTTAAATTTTTAGTGAACGCGTTCTTGTATTCTTGATTCATGATAGAGACCATTTGATAGTCATGATTGAGTTTTTATAGAGCACTTTTATACTGGTCAGATTTTTCTTTTTTCTTCCGCATGCTTCGACAGGTCGGAATTTCTTCCTGGTATACTTGCCATCAGTTCTGTATTCTATTAAATAAAACCTATGCCAGAAATGAATAGAAATATTTGAAACTCCTAGAAAATATACGAACAATGGTAAGGTGATTCATTGTTATAAATATGAAATAGTAATAAAGTAATAATAGAAAATTCAATCTTAAGTTCAAATGAAAAATACGCTTTTTTGTAAAAATATATTTCGAATTGAAATTTTTTATAAATTTAAACTAATTGCGTTTACACGTATTTGCCAATAATGTAAATCCTTAAACATAACAGAAAGCGTGCTATTTTTTATGTTCATTAACTAAATCGATATTAAACTAGCGTGAAAAAATATATATACAGTAATGCAACTTTTAGGCGTCTTTCAAGGGTAAACGTAAAACGACGTATAAATGAAAAAGTCTATAAACGAAATTTTACTAAACAGCTTTGAGTATTGCAAATTTAATGCTACTAATGCAAATTCATTTAAAAGCACTAATTTTAAAGTTTTTTAAATACTGTACTTGTATATTACTGCATAGTATGAAAATCAATAATTAAATTTTAAAATTAAACATTTATCATAAAAGTGAAAAGAATCATACCTTTATTGCAAATCTGGAGTACTAATTATGCATATCTTACACGATTTAGGTGCATGCAGGTAGACGTTTAATTAAAAAAATCTTCAAACGTTGTCAAGCATGCTGCTTGTCTGTGATTCTTAAGTACAGGAATATGAATCGAATTAACTTCATTGAATGATTTTCACTATTCTTTTGGTCAAAGAAATAAGTTCTAAGTTTTTCAATGGAGTCCATTGTGTCTTTAACCTTCTGATTCCTAAGTCCACTGGAACAGAGGGACCTCAAAATACGGGAACGCCCGAGTTCCTCTGTCAAAGATAGGGAAAATTCTCTTCCCCCTTCAAAAACCGCAATGTCAGCTGGCACGGTCCGAATTCTAAGAACTCTCCCCCTTTTTTCTCCTCATCCATCTGGGCGAGCCACTCTAACCAAGAAAGCGAACTCTGTGGGTGTGAGATCAATCACACTTAACGAAAAGGTATGGAAATTTTACAGGGATATTCGGACGGCCACAGTCTTTTAATTAAAGAGACGTTTGGGACGTTCCCGTATCGATAGAGTAAAAGAAAGGTGGAATAACTTCTTCCTCATGGCTTAAATTAGTACCAGACAATTTGTCTTCTATCAATAATGAATAATTTCGAAGTCATGATATCTTTATCAAAGTTCACATACTAGAAAAGAGGAAATTTTACATTTTAGAATGGTGAAAACGACGTATAACCGAAGCTTTGAGTCGTATAAACAAAGTACTTTTTCTTTAAATGAATACGAATGAATTGGGACTGTGATGAAACGACGTATAAATGAGAAACGTATAAACGATGCTTTACTGTGTATTGCCATTAAATTAAAATCTTCATTATTTCAAAAAACAACTTAAACTCAATTTCATGAAATAACGAATGAGGTCAGCTAAAGCCTAAAATATAATAGCCTTCGGAGATTTAATTAGTTATTTCATAGAACAACGACCTACACTCTATTAAAGCGTGAACCAACATGTTAGTTTCTTAAGCTAAGTTAATTAAGTTTCATAATTACGTAAATTAATTGTTTAACTAAATTTATTAAGGCAAAGTACAAATAATTGAAATATTAAGTTGACTTGAAAGATGAATTCTTTAAGTAATGTGAGAAAAACAGATTTTATAAAAGGAATGGTTGGATCTTTGTAAGAGTGTTGTAAAAAAGAATAGCTTATTGCTTAGGTGTAAAAAAGAACAGTTCATTGTTCACATAAATTACCTTTAAAAAGTTACCATATATAACAGGTGGGTAATAGAAAAATGTAAACTCTAGAATTTGCACATTTTTTCAATTATCTCTTGAAAGGCTGGATGGATTTTCCTTGAACTTCGGCCATGTAAAGCAGAGGCTTGAACTCACATTTTACAGTGAAGATTCGAAATAAATAGCTATTTCTTTATTTTTTTGAAAATTAGACAACTAAAGTTGGACGGAGAGAGAAATTTTAACAAATAATGAATTGAAAAATTAGACAAAACATTGAAAAAGAAGTCACAAATTTTATATTTGCAATTATTTGATTTATGGTTAAATATTATTTGCCAGCTTTAATTAAATTAAAATTCTTTTATTTTTTCTTTCTTTGCAAACTGTTTGGTTAAATTTAAAAAAAATATACTAGCTCAATTTATCGGGCATTTTCGGGTTAAAGCAAGCAATTAAACAAATATAACCTGGAAATTCGGAAGATATATCGAGAAAACTCTGCAATAAAAGCACGGCTAATGAGAAGAATCTAGCGAGAACGCATTGTTTTGGCAGGCATTTAAGGGCTGAAAAGCAGTTTGATAGTCTCACTAATATGACGTCATTTTCATGAAACGTCTTAATTATCTACTTTGAACTGCGGGGAACATTGTTTATATTCAGTTCTACAAACTATTTGAAAGTTTGAAACTAACAGTAAACTTAATGGTTAGCAACCAACAAACCTTTATGAAGATTTTAATTTCCCGTTTTAAAGCATTCAAATCTGATTTTGAAACGATATAGGAAATGCCATGAAATTGCTTCGTGCTTTGGAAAGAGATATATGGGTTAGCCAATGACGACAGACGAGAAGCAATTGCTATAGATTTAAGACATACATTTTGCGTTAATAGTTGTGGATATAAAAGATGTAAAATCAATAAAATAAAGTGTACCTGAATTCAAAGAGTGTTAAATCCTGCAGTTTAATCACTATGATTTTCCGTTAAAGATCTATGAGATTGCTGTTTAGAAATACATAGTAGCAGATTTAAATAATAATAATTCTGCCATTTGACATTTTGTTAATGTTGTATTTCATTTAGTAGGTTTCACTCTTTACGGCATAAAATCAGAAAAAAAGACAAGAAAAGAGTTTTTTACGTTATTTAAAGTTCAAAAAATTATTTACTCTTTCATACTAGTTTGGTTGTCGGATTATTTTTCTCTCTGATTCTCTCGATTTTTAACGTAGGACTACGTTCCTCCCATTGGGGTCTCAAGAAGGAATTTGATTAACACGTCAAAACGCCACAAAAACGTTGTATGGGATCCTCTATATGTAATTACATATGTTAGAAACACAACTATTGATAGAGATAAAGGGTAGCAACAGAAGTTGTAAAAAAAATTGAAAACAGGAATTGCATTTCAGCGACTACTGAGTCGCAAAGTTGGGCAAAAATACGCATGGATTAAATTATGTATGTTACTTTTCATATCATCGACCGATCCTACACAGAATTGTAACATATCCACGCACGATTGAAGAATTCAAAAAAAAAAGAATTGACGTTGTAATATATTTTATTAAGAAACAAAACAATTTTCATTGTAATCTTAGTTTCATTTTATTTCGCCAATTTCCCATACATTAGTATTTCAGAGAAACAAAACAGAATTAAGAGTAACTTCGATAAATTAAAGAGAATCGATATTAACTTCGAGAAACAAGAGTATCGAGAGTAACTTCGAGAAACAAAAGAGTATCGCGAATAACAAAGAGAATCCGAGAAACATCGTGAAAGAAAAGAGTCACGGGAGTAGAGTAGTCCTACGCCTTGAAGATCAACGGCTGTTTGAAAAAGACAGCCTCCCGTTATTTTTTTAAAATTATTTTTAATTACGGTCAAGATGATGTAAATAAATTTATAAATATTTTCTCAAGAAGAGTAGCACCGTGCAAATAAATAACTGTTATAACATGTGTAATATTTTCATTTAATGCGAATGCCCACAGTCAGAAATATTTGTAAATATGGCCGTCTTTGTGTAGTTACACAATATTGTTACGAATCTGCAATGCCATTTAACCTACTATGTAAGTTTTATGGTTATAAAGAGACATTTACATCGGTTTTCATTGAATGCCGGGGAAGGTCTTAACTAATACCCTTGACCCTCGAGATAAATTTGGCGACAAAATAAAGGTTCAAGGAAATACATGAATTGTTCCTCTATCTCCATTAGGAATGGAATTACGGAGATTCCATCTGGAATTTTTATGTCACGCCTGTCGGATTGTTACGAATTCTGTCAATTCAACGACTTGATGAAGTTTTGGAGCCAAATTTGACGATGTTTTTTGCGCTGCGATAGTTGCGCTGCGAAGTTTGGCGGCATATTTGGCGACTTGGCGTCACGAAATTTTTACCTTTTTCTAGAAAGTACGGCAGTCTTCTGAGTGTATATGTTGTCGTTAAAGTATATAAAGCAGTTATTTCATAGAATACCAAGTTATTCCATGAAATAACTGATCGTGTCCGTAAAAGTGTGTAATATGTTATTAATTTGACACTTTAACTAGTCATTCTATGAAATAACTAAGTATTCTATAAATTATCTAATGAGAGACAGTTAAAGTGTAAAATAAACAATTTATCTAAAATGAAATTAAACTAATGATAGACAATTAAAATGAAAAAGAAGCAATTTATCTAATTTATGCAGCGTATAAATGGTATTTATGGAAACGTACAATAAAATTATTTGTTAGAACAAGGATTACTAAAATGACACTTGGAATTACAAAGAACATTATTTCTAAAACAAAAAACATTTTTTGTGGACACACTGGGTTTTACACGAACATTTTTTAAATCCCTGACCAGTACCTAAACTTTGAGCTGTAGCAACCGACCGGAGCGATATTTCTACATCCGGTACTTCTTCGATTTTAATTCGTGCGAGATATATGATATAGATTATTTTACACTTTAACAGGCTGCAGATCGTTATTCTATGAAATAACTAGTTAAACCATGAAATACAAGAGAGTTTTACACTTTAACGGACACGATCAGTTATTTCATGGAATAACTAGGTATTCTATGAAATAACGGATTTCATACTTTAACGGTAACATATATAAAGCCTCGCTGCAAGCGCAATGAGTTCTTGCTGGTTTGCTTTGATTGAGTGAGCGTAAACCGCGATCGTCGATAATGAGGCTGCTGAATTTAGACCAGTGACTAAGCCATTTTGTGGCATATTGTTTTGAGTTCTACCTTTCTCTGTGCTATGAGTTGATTTGAACGTCTGTAGCTTTTCAAACGACTGGATTGTTCTTGCTTCACCAACTGTACATATTTGTAAATAACAGCTGTAAATAAATTTATGTTTGTGCCGTCTTGATTAAAGTCCATTCAATCCACGAATCCGTCAGAATCGTGACAATATAAATACCGAACTGCAAACGAGGGAACCGTGTTCGCATTGTGAATTGAGAGCTATTGTTAGTGCTATTACTGTAACTATTAGTGATTTTCTGTCTGCTTTTGTTGTGCAAGTGCTGTTCTTTTCGTGATACCTGTGCTTCGAGTTTCTGGAATATTCGCAAAATAAAGCGTCATTTTCAATTATCCAGCTTGTTGGGCTGCCTTCACCGTACACCCACCGAACGATTTTCGTAACAATATAGAGAAGAATATCTAATAAGACTAATGATCCAAAATTTAAAGCACATCTAAAACTCCGATAAAAATGCTACATTCCAAATTTCTTTATTTTAGCGGAAGAGTGCATGCTGATTTTACTTCGTCCATCTAGCCGGTTATGTTTTTCAGTTTACTGCGTTCACATTCACAAACATACACGTAGTCACTAACCTGTAGTGACAAAAGAAGATTAAAAGGCTTTTCCTTTTCAGCTTTCCCATGACCGTCCAGCCCAACTGCGCATTTACAGCCTCTAATACTCCCACCAATATTTGACTTCTTCGCCTTTTAGAAAATCTATCATTATATCTGCTCCTAACAACGCATGTATTTTATTTGATTCCCTTTCAAACACACAATAACTCACATTCATATCAGTGTCACTGACGAAAATTGCACGTTCCTTTAATTCGTTAATTAATTCCGAATCCTTTAATTTTGGGAAGGGTGTATATATTATTTTTTTATCCATTACTTCTATCTGGAAGGAATAATTAATCATCGCAAACAGTCCATGAATTATTGTTTCCTCTCTCACGCTCTTTAATTGTAGTTTTTCGGCAATAAATTTACTTATGTAACTTTTCTGGCTACCCGAATCGAGAATTATTCTTATAAAAATGGCTGATTTTTTCCCTTCAATACTCATGACTAATGTTCGAAGCACTTCTTTGGAACGAGGATTATTGTTAAGGGCAGTACTTTCGTCGTATGCGAATTTTTCGTTATTCTCTTTTGCTGAATTATCGAGAGAAAAACATGATATAATCAGGGTGCTTTTCTCCACAATGAAAAAGAGGGTGTAAATTTGCTCTACAATCACGTGATAAATGACGACAAATCTTTAAATAGTTAAAACAATAACCCTTTCCATTAGAATATTCTTTCTGTCATTTAGTGGTTTCTCCTTAGCACTGGGACACTAAGAACTTGGATACGAAAGTTGACCACTCTTCCCCCGATGTCGAAAAGAAGGTCGCAGCTGTGGGCGGCCGCACGAAGAGGTTCTTAACTGAACAATTTTTTCGGCTATCAAATTTCACTATGCTGCTGTGCCTCGATACATACTCGCCTCACGGTTTTGGATTTTTAGTGTGCTGGAGAATGACTTCTCAGGCCAACGAAGACTCAGTTCTTTCTCGAGCGCTGATTTCTTATGAATTGTAATAACTTGTGGATTATATATTCAGAGCCGTCAGCTGCTTCATTAAATTTAAAAAACCAATCATATGGCAAGCAGTTCAAGATTAGTGGACTCAGTAAACTTCCGAAACTTTCAAATGTGACTCCTAAAGATTCTAGACTTCTTATTTGTGTTTGACAGATGCCAAAACATTGTCGTAGTCTCCAAATATATATAGTCTGAACGTTTTAAAGGAGTAATTCTCAACAACTTCTTCATGCGGGAATTTATTATTGAGTCTTTTCTCCCAAAATGATCCTTTAAATTTTCCACAGCTTTTTTATAATTTTACACCGTGTTGGCCAAACTTTCCACCGCCGCCAAAGCTGGGGATCCCAATAAGCCTTTCATATAAATAAATTTATCAATTGGATGAAGTGAACGATTATTATGGATTGCGGTTTCGAAAGAGTTCAAAATGACAGTCATTGAATTATTTCGTCATATAATTTGGAATATTTATTTGTGGTACTTTTATATTCGGGTGATACACAACTACATTTCAACAAAAAATATCAAAATGTAATCTATAGTACTTACAAATTTTTATTAATCCATACAGCTGAATAAAATTCATTGTATATAAGGTGATTTATAAAATAGTTTGTTATCTGTTTTCCAGGCAAATGCAAACAGTATGGGCATGCATGCTTAGGAGGTAAGTTTACTTTAAAAATATTATATTGCCATAATTTTTTTAAGAAAATGACTATTATTATTAATAATATTTTGTTTCATAAATTGGGTCAGTTATTTAGTCTGCGTATTTCTATTAATGTTGAAATGTTTTAAATTTATTTTAAAGTGAATGTCGAAATTTTCCATAATCTTACTCAAATGAAATCTGAAATCCAGTGAAAAATGAATTTAAAATTTCTATTTTTAATGTAAAAATGAAGCGAATTTTACTAAGATGTAATTAAATAATAAGACGTAAGACACAAAATGCATATAAAGCAACAAGTTTTTTCAATACACAGACAAAATTTCTGCTTGAATTCAGAATTATTTTAAAAAATTATACTGATGAAATTGTTATTGTATATTTATGTCTCAAAATAAACTATTTTTTATTTTTCAATAATTAAAACAAGTATTTCAATAATCAAAACAAACACAAAATTTCATCTTGAATTTCTAATTCCTTAAAAGATTCATAACAAAGAAATTTTTAATGCATATTTATGTCTTAAAATAAACTATTTTTTAGATTTTTTATAATTATAACAACTCAAAAATTATTTCAAAGTAAGAACCTAATTTAATGAAAAGTATTTTCAACAACGATTAAAAATGATTTAAATCTGAATCTAAATCTTAATGAATGTATTTTCTTGTTCGTTTTTATGGTATATAGAAAATTAATATTTCGTATATTTCATCGTATATATTTCCAAAATATCGGATATCTATCGTATAGTGAGGTAATTAATTTAAGTAGGAAGAAATGAAGTAGTTCTCTTTTTTCCTTATATTTTTCGTCCTTTTAAGAATATCACATAATTAAAACATGTAAATCTGCTGATAATGACAGTCTCAACTAAGCTAGATTAAACATTAAAATTCTTAATATATAATTTATGAATCTTAAATCTTTCTCTACATATTAAGAAACTTTTGGCTTACAAGTTAAATTTACAATTTTTTATAGAGTTAGAGATTATGGTTTACAGCTGTCGTTTCATTTAGAGATTATGGTTTAGAGCTGTTGTTTCATTTATTGTTTAAATTTCAATTTTAAAGTCTTTTATATAACATTCTATATCACCAAGAATAAAAATAGCATACATGTTATAAATCATTTCATGTAATGCTGCAATTTAACACATAAGCGAAAGTTAATCAGAATGATTAACTTTTAATTGAACTGCTATCTTTTAATAACAGTCTTTTTATGAAAATAATAAGAACTGACAAAAGGATTTTCTTCATGTGGATTAACTGGCTGTTGCTGGACAAGACAATTGTATTAACTGTCATACTCTGGCACAACTGAAACTAAAATTATATTGAATGTTTCTATGGAATAAAATTGAATTTATATTTACCTATTAGTATTTTGTTTTATTATAATCGGTATTTTTGTTTACTTAATTTGTATTCTGTTAATTGATAGCTATTAGACAAACGTCGAATTTGAGTTATATCGTTATGTGCTTACATTTATTTAAATAATAAAACTAGAAACAACCCAAACTATCACCTCAAAAATACATGCCAATATTCTGATGCTCGTTTCATTAATGGAAGCAGGAAGTTCATCAATATATGTATTTTTTTATTTTTGCAGAAATGTTTTATCTCATGATTCTTTTCAGGCCATGGGAAAAGATCGGACACTTCGAATCAGGGTTTAATGGATTATATCCTGAGAAAAATGGCTCGCATGCAAGATGAAAACGCAGATACTCCGACTCCGAGGAGAGATGAATGGCAGAGCATTTTCGAGAAAAATTACGAAAAGAAATTAGATGATTGGGACAGTTACCCTGAAGATGGATTGAGATCCACTATTTATAATGCATTTAATTAAAACTCGTTCGCTCTTGAATATTTTCAGAATATTTAAAAATGTGCAGCGCAGGAAAAATTGTGCATTGCCATCATAAAAGAAGTACAAATTGTATACCAAGAAAATAAATAAATAAATATGCTAACATTTCCATTATTTGTATAATAATTTGATTTACAATAATAACAGCCCCCCCCCCCCCGATAGAAGAAGTGGGCACCACTAAGTGTGGATGAGTTGCTCAGGTTTGTATATGAAGGAACTCGCCCGCCTCGGGGCACATGAATGGGGGGGGCGCAGACCCCCCTCCAGTGATAGTACGTACCTCCTACGGGAGGGGTGGGGCCGTGAGGCTGTGTTAGCCATTAGGACACGACCTCAGTACTCGTCGCTATCGCACGACTGTCATTCAGTGAAAACCCGTGTGCTTTGGCAGGTCAGGGGCTGTATTTACGGTTACAATAATAACAGAAACCCATGCCAAATTATCTATATATATAAAAAGTTTAAGTAAGTGGCACAGAAAAGAGGTTAATTTATCTTTTGACGATGGCAACGATCGGGTTTTTTTACAAAATAAAACTGGTAGCTCCTCCATGTTAGGTATAACTTCATAATCATAGCCTGTTGCTATATTCGTTCTGGTGTCAAATAATTTTTTCTCGAAAAAAAAATGAGTTTCAGATGAAGAATTCACAATATTTCTTACAATATAATGAAACTTTAGCTGAAATTTTCCAAAAGAGATTAGTTAGAAATGAAGCAAATGGGCTTAGGTGAGACAGAGAAGGTTTAGATCAGTGATGTAAAATACCCAGGTATTTATTTTTAAGGGTAAATACCCTGGGTATATACCCGGGTAAATACCCAAAATGGGTATTTACCTGGGTATTTATTTTTGAATTACCCCTATTCATGTAAAACACATGTACTTCTATGAAATATGATGTCTCTATATATTATAAATATATATAGAATATATATTGAGCATAAGATAAGATTAAAAAAAAAGAAAATTCGTAATATATGAACCTTTTAAATTCTATAAAAACTAAAAAAATGAATCAGAAAAAACAAAAACGCAATACTATATCATGGATCTTACATAAAATACGTGGCTTAAATATCAATCCTTTTTAAAACTCAATTAAATTTAAAAAAAGAAAATGTGAGTTTGGTTTGAAAATGATAAAGAGCTGATAATAGAAACTAAAATGAAAGATACAATTGTTTATAATTCTTTTTGGATTAATTAGTCAAAGTACCAGACAATGCTGATAAGTTAGCAGAAGTTTCAGTTCTACAGTTTTTAAAAGTTAATTATTCTGAAAGTAATATTCTCTTATATCACTTTCAGCAAAGGTAAGTTATTTTTGAAACAAGATTTCAGGAACAAGAAACGTGAATTTTTTGTTGCTTTATCTGTTGTATTATTTGACGGTATACTAGACATACACACTCAACACTCAGTTTCCTGGTTAGACGCGATTCATCTGGATCATGAACCTCAATACTTAAATGATCTTAAAACTTTAAATTTGATGTAAGTGTCATGGTTAGAATCTGAATAAAAGAAAATTCATTAGCTATTTTATACCTTTCAGAACCTTCTTAATCCACCAAGACTTTTGAAACATTTTTTAATGTGTTTTTCTGTTTCTCCATTTTGCTTACATTGTTTGTACTCAACATTACAGCACTTACACTTGGATACTTTTATCATCCTTAACATTAAAAGCTCCAAGAAGGTAACATTCCCCCTTTTTTCCACTTTTTAACGTAAAATTTACAGTAATATTAATATACGCGAAGTAAATGACTAACTATTCAGTAAATCAAAACAAGAATGTTTGATTTAATGCATGCAATGTGAGTAAATTATGAATCACAAGATTCACTGGTACTGTCTGTCTCTACTACTAATAATGGAGAATGTGTGTGTTTTGGCGCTCTACAGGACAGACCGCTAGGCCTAGAGCAACGAAATTTAGCACAAACATACTTTGGAGGGTAGGAATGTGCACCTCGTAACCGTTGTTTTTTAAAATTTTAATTAAAAATTAAACGAAATTTTGGAATTTTTCTTTAATAAATTCCGAAAATAGTAGAGCACAAAAATTAATTTTACACCATCTGAAAATTTAAAAACTTGTCTTTTCGATGATAACAATTAAGTTTTCATTTGATTTTTTCTCTAATTTTAATAAATTTTTGAAAATATTTTTGTTATTCATTGTTACAATGAAATTCAAACCGTTTTCATTGTTTAAACAAATATTCAATTGCGTGTTTCTCTTCCATTGTTGAAGGCTAATATAATATTCTATTGGATTTTCTTTTCTTTTTTTATTTGATAAGTATATAAAGAATCGAGATACTAAGTATATAAAGAATCGAGATAGTAAGTACATAAAGAAATAATCCAGTAAACTGAACGATTATGGTTGCTACGTTTAAATTCATTTTATTAGTTTGTTTTAAGCCAATTAACATGCTGCTGGACGTAAAACGTTCCGCGGTATTTCGATGTTGAAATAAATTTGTTAAATTAAAAGTCGCGTCGATTATGTACAATTAGATGTAACTTGACACGAACAGTTACTTGACTCCATTAGGGACTTTCATATAGACAAGGAACAGAAAAAGTACAAGGCTACGTTAAGAATGCGGGGTAAATCTCTATCGCAATTTGAAGTTTAAAATTTTGTTATGGGAACCGTGAATATCAAACTATGCATAAGAGAGTCAGTTAAAATTATATTCCCGGCGAACAAGCTGGTCGCCGATGGTGGCTAGTATAACATAAACGGCGTTAAAAATAGTTATTCTATTGTAAGTGAGAAAGTTTCAAACCGTAAAAACTAAATTATCGCCTGATCCCATTTAAGTTTTAGAATACTTCATTCTGAATCCTGATAGCAATTGTTTTTTGTTTATATAATTTATTCAAAGCTGCTTTTTTTAATACAAAATACCCAGTTTAGGAGTACATATTTTTTTAAATTTCATTTTGAAGCATCATTCACAAATACTTTACCCAGATACCTCACATATACCCAGTTTTGAGGTATTTATAATTTTTATGTTTCATTTTGAATCAACATCTGGAAGTGCTTTTTTTTTTTTTGTAAAATATCCAGTTTGGAGGTATTTTTAAATGTTATATGTTTTATTTTGAATCACCATTCACAAATGCAATTTTTTTTCGCAAAATATTCAGTGTAAAAGTATTTATAAATTTAATGCTTCATTTTGAATCATACCATTCTCAAATACTTTTCTTGCAAAATATCCAGTTTTTGGGTATTTATAAATTTTAAGTTTAATTTTAAATGACCATTCACAAATATATATATATATTTTTTTTTTTGCAAATACATTTTTAGGAGGTATTTATATAACTCTGTATGTTTCATTGTGAATCAGCATTCGAATTTTATTTTTTTCGCAAAATACCCAGTTTTTGGGTATTTACCCAGGCCTTGGGTAAATACCCGGGTATATACCCAAAAAATATTTACCTACCCACTGGGTATTTACCCACCCCACATCACTGGTTTAGATCAACGTCAAAATAGTTTAAGTCAGCTAAGATAAAACCGTTCATTTCACAAATTGAGTGAACATCGTGGAGATGACTATTGTGAACATTGTATTTTGGCTACTTTTCTGTTATTCTTACACCTCTTGGCGCCTTTTTTGTCTTGGCGAATTTTCTTGGAGCGCTGAATCGCCAGTTTGGCTCTAGAAATGTCAAGAAAATCATGGTATGCGTATAATTGAGAGCAGATGCACTGCTGCGGATCGGCTAGTTTTGAGAAATAACTGTTATTTAAAAAAAATACACATGGTACAATTTTGCGCGATAGAAGCATTTAGACAGTTTCCGAACGGGAATCCGTAATCGATAAAATCATAGTTGTTTCTTGATTGCATTCTCCATCCATTGAAGTCTTCCTTTTAATTCGAAAGTAACACACAGAATATAACATAACGCAATTATTAATATTATGTCGGTGTATTTATTTTATTGATGCACAAACAGTAAAAGATGGGTTTTCCATTCACATTTTTTATAAACTGATATTTATCAAGGTATCTTAGAATCTCAAATTTCTGCTGTGCTTTCACACGTGAGAAATAAAAAGAAAATTTTGCTTAAAGCTACGAATTAGCAAATAGATACGCGTTAAGAAACATAAATGCTGGAATTTAATTATTGAAACAGAAGTTTAATCTATGTTAAAATATCTTTGTCTAATACATAGCTCATTTAACATTTCAAGAGACATCAGAATAATTTTACAAATGAAATCTTTTGATTTAAATTATATATAAACATTTTTTAAAATTTGTTATGCAAATATTCGCTTATTTAAGTCATTTTCAATTCCTACATTTGTCTGTCACACATAAATCATTATAAGGAATAATTTCAGAAATGAAATTAATTCATAAAAGTTATCTTACATAACAATGAAAAAATATGAACTGTGTAAATAACATCATTGTAAATAGAATTCATTGAAAAAACAGGAATAACTTAAGTTGTGAATGATTTTTCTATTTAACTTTATGTACCAAACTCATGTTAATTTTCAAAAATTCTAAACTAAGAAAAGAGAATGTGTTCAAAAAGCAAACAGGAAGATGTAAAATTAAGTATGGTATAAAAACTACCAAGGGAAGTTTTAAAACATGAAAGGACAGAGTTTCTGCGCCAGTATTTGGCAAATATTGCCAAGGAAAATAGACAAACGACTTCACCCAGACTGCAAGAGTTCACGGCAGTTGAAGGCAGTAGATTACTCAGATTCCGCGAGTGACACGTTGCTTAAAAGAGGGCGGTTTACAAAGAAACCCTTGATTCGTCTGTCATTTACTCGGGGTGCTAAATTTGCTCGGTTGAAGTGATGCAGAGATTTGCATGATTGGAGTACTAAGGACTAGAGCCGAGTTATCTTTGCTAACGAGTTCCTATTTTGATTGGTGAGTAATTCCAATTCGGAGGCAGAGGAATACGCGCAATAAGCCCAAGAACATTTGTGAAAGGCATCAATACAAAAGTGGTGGGATTATGATAAGGGTGAACATCATTTTGAATGGCCGCACTAACCAACATAGTTTTATAAGTTAGCTGGAATTAATGAAGACCGTATGAATACTGAAATACTATATTGAGGTGACATTCATGATCCTGGCTTCAAGTTGCTTGGGGATGTAATTGACAATAACTCTGTTCTAATGGACGGAAATATGCATTCCCATCGTGCCGCACTAGTGACCGATTATTTTGAGGGAGAAGGTATCCAATGGATGGAGTAGCCTGCATATTGTTATCTGAACTTAAATCCGATAGAATATGTCTAGGGTGTGTTAGATGAAACTTCAATTTCTTCTTCACATTTACACTTACCCTTTGATTAACCTGCCATAAGGAAATCAGGCATAAATGTAAGCAGAAAACACCCACCAAACCAATATGTCGAGTTGAGTTGCAAACCAGAGCAGTAGACTTGCACCTCAATTCTTGATTGGTTCACTCGTATCATGATGTCATTCCACAAGTGGGAATATTTACGTTATGCCAATTTATAACAGAATTGGTGCAAGTATATGTATCATAGCTGGAGTGATGTATGTTATTTCTCTTCAGATGACCGATAGATCTGAGGTGTGCTTCATTCTTATGTTTTCCTTTATGTAACTTGAGTCCGATTTTATTTTTAAGTGTTTTACTGACTTGTTGATTAGTTTTTTTAAAAAAAGTTTTGACTACTCGTTAATATCCCCATGAACAGCTGCCAAGCTCAACAATTCCAAGAGGGCTCATTAAGACGCCAACTTATGTCATAGCAACTTCCACATAGCACCCCCCCCATAATTTCAATGCGCTGTTCCTTGTGACTATACTTTATTACCATGGGCACACACAGCATGGAAAATCGCTGAAAAGATTACATCTCAGTCAGGGGTGACCACACACTCTTCTTAATCTTTCCTATACATCTCTAAAAAACTATTACACCCGCTTTTTTCCTACCCCGCCTTATATTACAGTTCCTTTGCTCTTATCTAAATTTATTCTTTGCAGATATTAGTAATTCTTCGTATTGAATTTTAATAATTAAAATATTAATTAATTATGTGAATTAATTAATAATTTATGCGCATAATTCTACGAATGAATGTCCGGCATGACAAAAAAAAATGTGCAAGTTTCATTTTCTTATGTCCAAAATCATTCAAGTTACATGAATTTTTATAGTTGTGCCTTTAATTTTTTCCACCAGTGTATTCAAATTTATATTGAAAGACAATAATATATAACAACGATTCATTATAAGTTGCGGTTACTGATGTTCCCAATCATTATTGCATTTTCACTTTTCTCTCAACAATTAATTTCCTAGAAATGCTAAACATCACAGTATGCAAGAAGACAGTGAAGACAAGTTGGTGACAGACAGGTATTTATTCAAATGATAACGGACATAGAACAAGAGATAATGTGCGATGAACAGCTAAATCTGAGACGTGAGAGCTTTACAATGATCACAAGTATGAGTCCATTCATGCAGTCTTCATTCTTTGGTAATCCGAGTAATCTTTGCGCATTCCTTCGCACTCGTATGATGTTTTATAGAATGTCTTGTAAACCATTTCATAATGTACCCTGAAAAAAAAGAAGGCTCGTTATTAGAAAAAAATAAATAAAAACAGACAATATTGGCTTCTTTTCCAACAAAATCAGTTTAAATGTATTAATTCATATAATTTAACTAATTTAGTAATATCAATAAATTTCGTTCACAGTAATTTGAATTTTGCTTATTTCGGAAGAGATATAGAAGTATATCTGAAATCCCATTCGTCTTTTTTTACTTTTTCACAATATTTATATAAGGTTTAGAAAATTTTACTGAATATTCAGTTATTGAAGGAATCTGGGAGGAAACATTATGAACGTTAAAAGTTTAATCTTTTCTCAGGGAATTATCATCCATTATTAAATATCCAAGATGAATTTTGTTAGTATGATTTTCTATAATAAAATTATATTCCATGCGTTGTATTAAAACACGAATATTCGAATTCATTTACAATTCAAGTTCATTTGGGTTATCGTGAATTTTTGTCTCTTTTCCGTTTATATTGACTATCAATTCGCAAAAGCAGAGTTTTGTGTTGTATTTCTTTGCATTTAACCAGAAGTCATCGCTTGTTTGCGGAAGACTTACAAAAATAAAATTAAGTATTACTAACTTCAGTGAATGTTAAAAAAAACTTTTTAATATGTTTAATTAAAAAGAGCAATTCGTTTGGCATCATGTTACTGATTAAAGTTTGAAAAATTTTTATGATATTTCTGAATTACGAATGAAACAACAGAAAGGAGCATGCGAATACACTTATGAAAAGAGACAAAAAGCAATAATTTAATAGGTAAAGACTAATAATTCAAACTAAGAAAAAAAAGAAAAAGAAGATTGAACGATGAATAGGTTTAAGAAATCCACAAATGAACTTTATCAAGACATCACTCATCTGAGTGGATTCACAGTAAGAAACAACAGGGATGATTTTCTGTATGAGATTGAGACAAAAAGTCAAGAAAAATTAACCCGAATTTCACTGAAATCTCATGTGATTCGAAGCACCCTGATAATCAGAAGAATTAATTTATACTCAGAAATGTCCAAAAAAGACAATTAGTAGAAGTAAGAAAGATAAAAAAAACTTATATTCCACTACAAAACAATAATCTTTGATTAATTCCTCAATGTTTGATATTACGTGCATCAAAAGCTGTCATCCCGAACGTATTAATTATTTTTTATATTATTCCACGTTTAGTAACACTGATTCTCTGTAATATATCTAGATTATACTATAAAGTCATATGCATTGAAACATACTAATTTTTAGGAGTATTAACTGATGGTAACTCAAAATTCTTACTTTGACTTCATAATATTAATGATTTCGCTGATTTTGAGTTTCTTAAGTGGAACCATTGGTCAAAAGCTTTTTGCTATAAGAAATTAGCACCAGGTTTAACACTAAGGGCGTTGGTGCTGCTTAATCTGAGAAGGTGGACTCTCAACATGAAAAGACTCAGTGTATGTGTTGAATCGTTGACTGAAAAAAAAATCAGTAAAAACTGGGCAACGGGTTAAAAACTCGTTGACTCTTGTAGAAAACAACCCCCAAATGTTAAGTTGAATAAAATCTTGGATGCAAAAATTTTTAGAAGCAAGCACAGTGGAACAGCGAGGGAAAGACAGTTAAGGCATTTTCGAAGGAAGCTATGTAGACCTCATTTCAAGTCTCCTGAAAAAAACTGAGAGAATTTTTGAATATTTACTTGAAAGCATCATAGTTAATGTAACAATAATCAACTCAAATCAGGTTTAACATTTTGGGACCCTGTTTATTATGGTATATATTGTTGTCGATAACCGAAAGAAGATGAATTTCACTTTGAAAAAAAGTGTTGAATTTTAGAGCTATCTTTTAACCTTCATTCGTTAGGCAACTCAGTTTTGTCTACTTATATTAACATCCCATCTTCAAGCAACATGAGGGCTATTTTGAAACGGACCTCGTAATTTTGAACCACCTTCAGATGACAAGGACGACACCTGAGGTAGCATCCCCTCTCTAAACATCCACGCCACAATCAGTGGGATAACGTTTGACCCACGACGTCGAAGCAACAAAGACATCGCGTTAACAATTATTTCACAAAATTTCGAGTGTTACATTTTTACAGATTGACTAGGGGACTCTGCCGAAATGTCCTCCTGTAACAAATCAACCTCCACAGGAAACAGACACCCAGTGGGACTTTTTTCTCTTTATCACTTTGCTTTAAAGCAATATAAGCTAAAGAAATAATGTTAATAACTACATGAATGAATACATAAAGCGAAAGAAATGAAGCTAATAACTATAATTTTAGCAATTTTATTAATAGTACGAGGGTAGGTCAATAAATAAGTCACAAAAGATAAGAAAAAATTATTTACCATGCTAATCACTTGGAAGCAATTTTATTTTCAACATAATCTCCATCAATGTTGATGCACTTATCTCATCGTTTTATCAAAACCCTAATTCCAGCTGTATAAAATTCTTTGCGTTGCTGTCTCATCCACAGTACAGGGTAACAAAAAAGTATAGGGGTCACTTTTGTGGTTATCTACCAGTCAAGTTAAAAAACCTTTTTACATATGTAGCATACAGATCGAGCGCTCCGCGATTAGACTTTCGATTGCAATACTGCTCGATAAAATCACAATAATGCCTTTGAAGAAATTTGAACAAATGCTGATTGGTCAAGTACAAGCACTTCTAGAACTTCGATGGAGCCACAGAATTATACAAACCCATTTTAAAAAGAAAGATATTGCAATTTCCCTCAGCCATATAAGTCGCATCAAGAACTCAAAACTCGGATCGACGAAAAATGATTCAAAACCAATAAAAAATGGACTGCAAAGCAAATTGAAGAAATCAGATTTACAGAGGCTTAAGAAGATGGCATCGTAACTGGATCCACCAACACAGGCTAGCATGGCTAAAGCTCTTAACGTGAGCCAGCAAGTTGTAAGTTATCAACTAAAACATACGTTAAAGAAAAAATGCCATGAAAAAAACCTAAATGTCATCACTTGAATGAGAGATCGGTGCAGATTAGGAGGCAACGTTCATGGCCACTCTACAAGCTTCTCCGTAAGGACAGATGGCGAAAGTTCATTACAACTGATGAAGCTTGGATCTATCTATCCGATACCAATGCTAAATCTTAAGTTCAATTTCTTAGCCGTGACTAGAACAGGAGAGACTTGACTCCGTCAACAACGGTGTCTCTTCCGAAAGGCATAATGGTTTGGATGGGAATTTCCGCCATTGGTGTTACCAAACCACGGTTTGTGCAACCTGGGATCAAAATAAATTCTGAGTATTACATACAGAAGATATTAAAGCCCTTTCTTAAGGATGATTACTGCAGATTGTACCTAATTGGTGATGCTGTTTCCCATCAGGATTCTGCTCCATCACATGCATCTAGGGTCACCCAGAAACTTTTCACTGATCAGCAAGTGGAATTCCTGAAGCCACAACGATGGATGCCAAACAGTCCTGACGCTGCACCATGTGACTTTTTCCTATGGGGACATCTTAAAAACAAACTGAATAAGCGAAGAGTTTCTACGCTGAGGGGCCTTCAAAAGGCTATTAGAGAAGATATGAAGAAAATCCCACAGGAAATGATTTTGCAGGCTTTGGAATCATGACTGAAACGTTGTAGACAAATCTGTTATTCCGAAGGGCGACATATTGAGAAGCATAGCTGAATTTGCGTAATAACTTTTGGAAATAAAAATCTTCAAGAATGATCCCTATATTTTTTGTTATCCTGTAGGACTTCGTGTTGAATGCAGTCATCATCTGCAAAGTGTTTGCCTCTTTAGTGGACCAAACAGATGAAAATCGCTTGGGGCTAAGTCAGTGCGGTCAAAGTCATCGGTGCTACAGCATCCACCTACAGCTCAGACTTAGCCCCAAGCGATTTTCATCTGACGACGACGATGACGACGTTGAACACGAAGTCCTACTGTGGATGAGACAGAAACCCAAAGAGTTTTATGCAGCTGGAATTGGGGCGCTGATAAAACGATGGATAAGTACATCAACATTGGTGGAGATTATGTTGAAAAAGAAAATTGTTTTCAAGTGATTATCATGGTAAATTATTTTTTCCTTATATTTTGTGACTTACTTAATGACTTGCTCTCGTATTTTATCTTAAACGCAATAATAAAATTTTGAATAGCAACAGCATTACATTCAAGTTGGATTTATTTATTTGCCTACGTCGGCACAGCTTATCCAGAGGGTGCAAGGCACTGACCCGGATGGTGAGGAGTACAAAACAACAACAAAACAAAAAATAAAAACATCCCATCAAGTTTACAAGACATCACATCAAAATTTAATTACACTGTATACAAAAGAGCAACAACAAAAGCAAAAGTTCTGAACAATCAAACAGAAGCCAAAGGAAGTGACAATAAATTTCATGAAACAACATCAAATAGTAAAACAGGAAGCAAAAAAAAAAGAAAAGCTAAACAAAAACTTAGGATATTAAACACATTACATTCAGGTTGTATAAATTCTGAAACGAATGACACAAAATACACATAAACACGTCAAAATTAAGACAATTATATTGGGTTTCATGGAAAAAAAAGACGGTTGCGGTATTTGCATTTTATACATACAGGGCAGATTTAAATTAACAGTGCTAAGCTATTATGAAATTGTATTATATTATATTGTTATAGTTTTGCATATAAATAGTAAATCGTTTCTAATTCGTTGCAAACGCATTAGGACTTATTTTCAAGGGTGCAGATAAGAAATACTAATTAAAAAGAAACAGATCACGGAGGGCTAAGGCAAAAGTAAATTGAATTCCATACATACTTTGTTTTCGTACACGATTTCCAACCCCAGGCTCCACAGGGAACTTTGGCTTGCGTTGTTACCTTCTGTTTAAAACCCCTCTTGTATGGCTCTTTTATCTCAACATATTTGCATGGTTTCCTAATCAAACAGAAATAAAAGTCATATTAATTGATATCTTTGCATCATTTAAATACAATTCAAAGTAGATTCAAAAAGAGAATTATTAATATTTAAATAAATTCTAGGAATATGCACTTCTACGCAAAACACACGTAGCATTGGATGCTTCTAGAACATGGTTTATTAACAATTGATAGCATAAAATGAGCTGCTTGTGAAGTCAGAATTGCTGCAAAATGAGAAAACTATTAGCTAAGATAAAAGTGTTTAAGCTAAAGATAAAAGTAAATGCAGCATGACAGCTGGAAGCATTTAAAATAATAGAATGCGTATGTTTCTTCATCTAAACCTAGAGACATAGGAGGAAAACAACATCAGCTCAGATTTTGTTATTTGTATTATTAACCCTCTGATTGCGCATCCCGTATTTTCCTCGGGTTGCAAGCAAGTCTACTTCCTGCTGCATCTTGCGATTTTCACAGGCTAATGCGTTTACTATCCGAACACGTTCGGAGCACTTTTTTCTTAAATTGTGAAATAGAAACACCAAAATATGTTTTTTAGATTCGAATTTAATCAAGATTAATATTAGCGTATGATTTTTGAGTATAAATTATTATAAATTTACAAAATTCTTGAATTTCTGCTCCTTTTTAGAGGAAATTTCCCAAAACTTCAAACATGCTACAGGTCAAACTTTTGTAACAATTCAAATAAAACTAATACTAAAATAAACTACATACTATGGACTAGTGCTTGTACTAGAATCTTAACATTCTTTGGATAAATAAAAATTTTAGAGCTAATCGAACAATCATTATAAGATTTTCAGCAAATTTTCTATGTCATTTTTCAAATAAAAGACCATAATTTAAAAATTTTTGTTACAATATACATTATTCTAGTACATTCACTAGAGAAACATTTGAAGAAAGTGTTCACAAAATTTCAGAACAATGGAATGATAATATCTTGAGTTATCATGTTTGAAGTTCGAAAAATATGCATAAAATCTAATTTTGAGAAAAATCAAATTTTAGTTTTTCCACGCGCTCAAATTATGTATCTAAACTTTAAAAAAATTCCTAAAAATATACTGACATCATATTAGCTTGCAAAAAAAGGAGTTTAAAAGAATTTTTGACAGGTTTCTGTCCCTTTAAATGACAACTTTCGGCTAATTAAACGCCCACTACCGGTTTTCGGTTTGTTATAAAACAATTAATATCTCATCTTCTAATTAACGTACCGACAAAAGTAAATATGTTTTAGAAAGGTAAATGAATGAACTATCGAAAACATCAAAAATAAAAAAAAAATGGAATTTTGGTCGAAAATCGACTTTCGAACGTGTTCGGATACCTTAATACTTTTATAGCGTTGTATCATTGTTGGCGCATGCGTGCTACTTGCAAAGTGGAATGGGATGTTGCGCATGCGCCCAACCGGTAAGTGACGCTGCCCTTTAGCAGAAATGAGTTGAATATGATTCGCAATTGACGTGGGTAAAGGAACTCTCAATCGAAACTCACAATTAAATATTAAAAATGATAAAAGTATTCCGAGCATTGTAAATATTGTAAAAAGTGTGTTGTGTGTTGTGGTGTGAAATAAAAATATAAAAAGAATCAGTGCCGGATGGTCCGTCAACTATTTACAAAACAAAAACAAACAACATTTGGCTCCGTCGATCTTAGGAGCCTACATCAGCGCTATGGATATCAATAACAGATTGAAATCTACCTTAAAAGGTAAGATAACAAGACTCGAAACTTATATAGAGACTGTAAAAACTGAAACCGAAATTGATATAGTAGAGCTCAAAGTTAAACTTAAAAATGTTACATTCCTGCAAAAAAATATTGAAGAATTACGAGGAAACTATTACGCCATTCCAAATGTCAAAGAAGCAGAAATAGTAACCATCGATGAAGAGCTCAACCAAATGGATGAACGCCTCGAGAAATTGGAGGTAAGAATGGAAACTGTTATTAATTCTTCTTGTTTGAAAAGTTCTGAGACAGTAGTAAATAAAATTAATAATGACGCAGTTGATAAGTTTGAAATAAAAACTAAAATTCCTCCTTTAGTTTTACCTCAGTTTTCAGGAAAATATGAGGAATTCAGTTCATTCAAAGCTCAATTTGATGATTTAATCACAAATAATATTCAGCTGAGTCAAAGTCAAAAATTATACTATCTCAGATCTTATCTGACTCATGATGCTAGAGATTTATCTAGTAATTTTGATAATTTCGAATCATTATACGAAGCCTTAATAACTCGCTATGATAATGAACGTCTTATTGTTGACATTCATGTTCAAAATATTTTGAAATTTGAAAAAATACAAAGTGAAAGTGCTAAAGAAATTAGAAACATGATAGACTGTATTCAAAAAAATTTACGTGCATTAAAAGCGCTTAAATATGAGCAAAATAAATTATCTGATGTGCTTCTAATAAACATTCTTATACAAAAACTTGACAAGGAATCGAGAAAAAGTTTTGAACTATTTCATGTTTCAAATAATGTACCTACGTTTGAGCAATTTATTAAATTCTTAGAACAACGTGAATCAGTCTTGCTATCTATAAATAGAAACATAGCAAGCGGAAATGCTAAAAACAGCACAAACAAAAACCTTCCTAATTTTACGAATAAATCATCTAAGGCATTCATGATAAATGAAAATAAACGCAAAATCTGCGTCGTCTGTAAAAAATATGTGCACCCAATATTTCGTTGTCATACGTTCTTAAATTTAAGTATTGAAGAAAGACTCAAATTAATTCGATTACATAAGATCTGCGATCTGTGTTTGAAGATGAACCATAAAAAATACGAATGCCATTCTCAATATAAATGCGTTTGTGGAGCTAGACATAATAAACTAATTTGCGAGTCTGGCGACAGCACGAAAACTGTTTCAACGGAATGCGCGAAGGAAAATGGAAAAGTAAATAAAACATTCGAATCGCCACATGATAAAGATTCTACTTCGCAATCAAATGCTTCGGTTTTGAGTAATTGTGGCAAAAGAAAAAATATACTTTTTTCAACCGCTGAAATTTATCTTCATACTGCAAATAATCAAAGAATTAAAATCCGTGCAATCCTTGACTCTGCTAGTAATGTATGCGTACTTACAAAAAAAATAAGCGACAGTTTAGGATTAAAGAAACAAAAAATCAAAACGCCGGTTTCCGGTTTGAACGGTTTATGGCAGAATATTGAGTGGAAAGTGAAAACATTTATTTCTAATGAAGATTGTAGTTTTAACGAACAAGTAGAATTCTTAATTGTAGATGAGATAACGGAATTAAATCCATCTCAAACATTGGATATTACGAATGTGGAAATTCCACAATTTTTAAATTTAGCTGATAAATCATTTTATGAGGCTAATGAAATAAATGCACTAATAAGTGCTGATATATTCTTTAAGGTTTTGAAGCATAATACATATAAAGTAAATGAAGAATTCTTTTTTAAAGAAAGTCAATTCGGTTGGATCGCCTGTGGCAAACTTCAAGAAAAGGAAGTTAGTAAACAAAATCAATGTTTCTTGGCGAGAAATGATACTCTTCAAGATACATTGAAGCATTTCTTTGATTTAGAGGGTCTAGGAATTCGGGATGATCCAGTTTCTAATGAAAAAGATCAAGCAATGGAAATATTTAACGAAACTGTTGAATTTAAAAATGACCGTTATGTCGTACATCTCCCCTTTAGGAAATCCTATGATGAATTATCTGATAATTATTCCTTAGCCAAACAACGTTTTCAAAATTTATGGAGAAGATTTAGCCACGATCCTGAATTGCATCAGCAGTACCGTGAAATTATTCGCGATTACGTAGAACAGGGCATTATAGAAGAAGTTAAAGATGAAATAAAAGGAAACGAATCAAATAGACCTTTGTATTATTTACCTCACCAGGCCGTAAGAAAGGAAGGTCGCTTAACATCTAAAACAAGAATTGTCTTTGATGCAGGAAGTCATCAGAATAATGAACTTTCTCTAAATGATTGTTTGTGGCCAGGGAAAAACTTAAACCCAAATCTTTTAGATTTATTGATTGATTTTAGATTAAATAAAACAGCCGTTTGTTCTGACATAAAGCAAGCCTTTTTACAAATATGCCTTGCCGAAGAACACAAAGATGCTGTTCGATTTCTCTGGAGTAATGAAGGACCATGTGTTCATAAAAAACCCAAATTGCATGTATACCGCTTCAATCGAGTGAATTTCGGCGTAAGCTCGAGTCCATTTCTGCTCGCTGCCACAATTAGACATCATATTGAAAAATATATAAATGATTATCCTGACACTGTTCTACTTTTGGATAAATGCTTTTATGTTGATGATTTAATTTCCGGTGGTAAAGATTTCGAAGAAGCACTTCAACTATCACGAAGTGCAAAGAATATTATGGAAGCTGCTGGAATGGATCTCAGAAAATGGATTAGTAATGATGCTAATTTGATGGAGCAGTGGAAAAAGGAAAAATTTGATGTGTACCCTGTAGATAAAACCGTAAGCTTGGGCGTAAATACAACTAAAGTCTTAGGACTATCATGGGAAACTCATGAAGATTATTTAAAGATGGATACAAGAAGTCTATTGGAATTTGTTTCCATAAATAAGAATACAAAAAGATTCATACTTCAAGCAGTGGGGAGGATATTTGATCCTTTAGGACTAATAACACCTTTCACCATCAGAGTGAAATGCCTCATCCAAGATCTATGGAGTGAAAAAATTCCATGGGACGACCCCTTACCGCCACATATTGAAAGAGAGTGGAAAAGGTGGTGTGAAGAATTACCCCACTTAGAGAATCTAAAAATACCAAGATTAGTTCTAGATTCTACTCTAGATGAAGATATTATTGAATTGCATAGTTTTTGTGATGCCAGCAAAAAGGCATATGGCGCAGCCATTTATTTAAAATCCAGAACAATAAATGGGATTTCAGTTAAACTTGTGACTTCAAAAAGTCGTGTGGCACCATTAAACGATGTAACTCTGCCTAGACTAGAATTGCTTGGAGCTCTAATTGCTGCTCGTCTGAAATCTAAGGTGGGAAAGATCGTGAACTCTAAAAGATCCTGTGTTCAGTATTACTGGACTGACTCCAAAATTGTTCTCTTTTGGATTAAGGGTTCAAAAACCCGCTGGAAACAATTCATTGCTAATCGAGTTAACGAAATCACCAGTTTGACTGACCCAAACTCCTGGTACCATTGTGCAGGTAAAGAAAATCCTGAGGATCTACTCTCTCGTGGAGTGAGTGCTGACTGTCTAGTAACATCAAACACAAGGTGGTGGACAGGTGCAGAATTTTTGTCAGATCCAAAATTTCCCGAAAATTTCCAATCAGTTGATTCTGATCTTGACTATCTTACAGAAAATGAAAAAGAGACTATAGTGTTAGAAAGAAAAAAAGTTCCTGAGACTGAGAGCAGTAATGAGACTGTCCTATTGACTGAGGATGATTCTGGTGTTCTTGACAAACTCTTAGAACATTCTAATAATTATTTTAAAGTTAATCGTATTTTGTCTTATATTTTCAGATTCATTTCCAACTGCAGAAACAAAGTTAAAAGACCTGAACCCCTAACTGTAGAAGAGATTAGGAATGCTGAAAATAAGTTGATCCAGCATGCCCAACTTTCTTTGTTCGATAAAAAAGGTCTTCCAAGTAATATTTCTAATTTGTTTCCATTTGTAGACGAAGAAGGAATAGTACGTGTAGGCGGAAGGTTAGAAAATGCTTCTGTGCCATATCCTCATAAACATCCAGCTATTTTACCGAAAGATTCAAAATTAAGTAAAATTTATTTTGAAAGCTTGCACAGAAGATTATTTCATGTTGGGCCTCTAGGTCTGTTAAATGCAGTGCGTTTGAAATTTTGGCCTTTAAGTGGTCGTAGCATCGCACGAAAAACAGTTCATCAATGTGTAACATGCTTTAAAAGCAGACCCATACTTTCTTCACAAATTATGGGTAATTTGCCTAGTGAAAGAGTTAATATTTCCAGTCCTTTTACTATTACAGGCCTTGACTTATGCGGTCCTTATTTAGTTAAATATAAAAATCAAAGAAAGGGCACTTTAAATAAAGTATACATATGTGTTTGCATATGTTTTTCAACGAAGGCCATCCATCTTGAGCTACTATCAGATCTAACTTCAGATGCCTTAATTGCAACACTTAAGCGTTTTACCAGTAGGCGAGGAAGATGTTCCAAAATTTATACTGATAATGCCACTAATTTTGTAGGGTCCAATTCAAAATTGAAGAAATTTTATAAATTAATTAACTTTCCCGATGAAAATTTGGCTAATTATTTTACGTCTGAAGGTATAGATTGGAATTTCATCCCTCCCAAGTCTCCTCACTTTGGAGGACTTTGGGAGGCTGGCGTAAAATCGGTAAAACATCATCTTAAACGAACTATTGGTAATCTTCATTTTACATATGAAGAGTTTGAAACTATTATGATACAAACAGAGGGAATATTAAATTCGCGCCCATTGACTCCTTTAAGTAGTGATGAAGATAACTTTGATGTTTTGACCCCTGGTCATTTTTTGATAGGGAGACCTATAAGTTCAATACCTGAGCCATTTTTAACGGATATAAATGAAAATCGTCTTAGCCGATGGCAGAAAACTACAAAGGTAGTGCAGCTTATATGGAAAAAATGGAAGTCCGATTATTTGAATACGTTGCAAGCTAGGTCAAAATGGATGGCTGAAAAAGATGATTTAATAATTGGTCAAATGGTCTTAATCAAGGACGACTTTCTACCCATAAATACTTGGCTTTTGGGTCGGATCCTAGAAGTATATTATGGATCTGACGGAAAAGTTAGAGTCGTCAAGGTTAGAACTAAATCCGGAAATTTTAAAAGAACTATCAATAAAATTGCTGTTCTCCCAATTGATACTTCATAAACTGTTTGTAATTTCTAATATTTATGATATTGAATGTATTCATATTGTGTATTGTATTTCATAATTTCTTTAATTATTTTAATTGTTTGAATAATTGTCTTATTTAGTTAATAATGTTACTTCTGTCAAGTTCTTGCATGTGAACATAGCAAGGTCGGGCGGGATGTTGGCGCATGCGTGCTGCTTGCAAAGTGGAATGGGATGTTGCGCATGCGCCCAACCGGTAAGTGACGCTGCCCTTTAGCAGAAATGAGTTGAATATGATTCGCAATTGACGTGGGTAAAGGAACTCTCAATCGAAACTCACAATTAAATATTAAAAATGATAAAAGTATTCCGAGCATTGTAAATATTGTAAAAAGTGTGTTGTGTGTTGTGGTGTGAAATAAAAATATAAAAAGAATCAGTGCCGGATGGTCCGTCAACTATTTACAAAACAAAAACAAACAACAATCATATTATATTAATAAAGCTTTTCATATAAATAACAACCCGCTGAGCTCAACGTTATTTGAACACCTTTGCAAACGCTGCATCTATATAGTGATTTAAAATCATTGCACAGTTAGAGGTTTATTGGCATGAAAGTTTCTGACGTCTTCCATAATATGAATGTGGTGGCTTTTGATCCTAACTAAACTAATTCTTCATTACTTATATATATTCAAAATCTAATCATTCGTTATTCTTCATTAACTTGTACTACATGAATACTATGGAAATATAAAATCGCGTTTATATAGCGTTTTTTCAGAGATAGATATTCTAGATATATAATTTTAAGATATATAAAATAAAGCGATATTGCTACGAAAACGTCAAAACTCACTTTATTTCGCAGTGTAATCCAGTGAAACCTAAAGGACACAAGCACTTCCCAGTCTTTCCACAGTTTCCTCCATTTAAACAGCCTCCTGGACAATATGCTGTAAGTGAAATCGTTGAAATAAATTTTAATACATCTATGCAAAAAGAAATAAATGCTCAGTTATATACGATAGGTTATTCAAATACAATGAGTACATAAACAGTATTTGAGAATAATTTAATTAATAGCTGCGATAAATCAATTAATAGTATTTAAAACTTGAAGACAATAAAATATATTAGAATGGTTGCATTTAAGGTTTCATTAAAAGTGAAAATATAGAAAAAAATAAACGTAGTTTGTGAAAGAGATGGAAAAGTTTTTACATCTCTGAAAATATCTGATGGCATCTGAAGAACACTGTTAAAATAAAGTTAGATAATTAAGTAAAAAACGATTGCTTTTGATTTATGATTAGGTACGAGGGCTGTTTTTTAACACTCTGACTCCTAAGCCGCCCGAAACCGGCCATGCAACTTCTATACTAGTGGAGCGGATTTCGGCCGGTTGCTGTTCCGAAAGAGGGGAGAAGGTAGTTGGGTGAGTGATCATTAAAAGGGACCCTTAAGGGAGAGATAAGAGATGAAAGGCCTGCCATTCATATCTTCCAGGACCCGTAGTGAGGAGAAAAGGGGGAACGGGGCGGACGAACCCATTCCACACATCAATTAGTAAGCAAAACTCCGTATACAACTGCACTCAGATATTGAAATCTCTTAGTAGTGAGAGGGTTAAGTAAGTACCGTTTTGAAATTCGGCCACAGCAGCGCTGCGACTCACGTTCCGCGCATGCGCGTTGAGTATTTACATCTGTTGACTAGCCACAGACACCATACGGAAGAATTCAACCGTATTTAAGTCTGTTTGTGAGAATTTAAAATGCCTCAGTCAATTGAAAATCCCGCCGAATGTGAAATACTGTATGTCATTCGTTTTCTTAATGCAAAAGTTGTGAAAACGACTGAAATTAATCGGCAGATTAGTATAGTGTATGGAGAAAACATTATGAGTGAAGGAATGGTAAGAAAAAAGGTTACACCATTTAAAGATGGCTGCACGAATGTGCATTATGAGGAAAGAAGCGGAAACCTTCTGTCATTACTGAAGACTTTGTGCAGAAAGCTGATGGAAAAGTTCGAAAAAACAAACGCTTTACGATTTCATCTTTATCTAATGAGTTTCCTCAAGTTTCAAGAAGTGTTCTTTATGGAATTGTGACAGAACACTTAAATTATTGTAAGTTGTGCTCACTATGGGCAGGCAGCAGATTTCTATGAGGATGGAATTCAAAAGCTGATTGTAGAATGCGACAAATGCCTTAATATTGGTGGAAATTATGCTAAAAAGTAGATTAACATATTAGTAGTAAAGTAGATACAAGCATTCATGAAAAAATAAAATTGATAAAAAAATATACACTTTTGTGTTTTTAATTTCAAAATGGTACTTACTTAAACAGCCCTCGTATTTTAAACACAAAAAAAGAGAATAAAAGCAGATGAAAATAAATTAAATCCATAAAAAAATACATGATTTCACGTTTAACCGTGATTGTTCATTGACATGAACAATCACGGTAACATGCATATATAGTTTACACCTTTAGTTTCAGAAAGATGGAATACATCATTTTTAAGATAATTTTCAATATTCACATCATTGTACAACTTTTTAAAGTAACCGATATTATAGTCTTTAGTGCCAAACATTTCCTTGCCTTGAGATGTCAAATATTTGATCAGGAATTAAAATTGTTGCAACTAAAGATAATTGCATTTTTTATAACAATTTTCTAAAATTTCTGTAATTTATTTAGGCAATTTTACTTGCTTTTTTAAGTATTCTAATTTGCCAATATCAAAGATATATAAAGTGAAGTAATGTTTTACAGTAAAAGAAACTTAACTCTGATTTTTCTCTCGGTATAACTTTTGGTGCTCCTAGCATATTCTCGAAAGAAAATTCCGATAAAAGATCTTTAAAATTTCCAGCAACTTTTGAAAAATTCATTTTCTGCATATTTAGCATTCAAAGAACTTCTAAATGCTGTAGTTTATTATTTAAATACTGAACTCCAATCAGCTTAAATATTACCTGATACAAGGATAATAAAAGTAATAACAATGTTAAGGAATTAATGTCTTGGTTAATCATAATTATACACAATGTTTGCTAAATTAGTAAATATTTTCATTTTAAAATTAATTTGACTTTTAAACAAATAGCTTATTGTCATCATAAAGTAATCAGGGTTTCGTATTAATGTTTGAAAGTTTCAGTTTAATAGAAAATCATTTTGTATAATATCCTAGGCTTATTCAGGCATTGAGCAAAGTAATGTCTTCCTTAAAAGAAGCAAATAGCTCTCAGAAAATTTGGAATTAAAATAATTTACAGCAACATATATTTCATATTAACAAAATATTTTATCTATCATTTCCAGATTATTGTTATGATGAAAGATATCCACAGAATGATAAATATTGTGTAATCATTTTGGAGAACATTTCTGAAAACACACTGTTCCTGAGACATAATCTTCATAGATAATAGAAAACTTGATAAGTTAAATAAAAACTTCCCCAATTCGTCAATCACGATAAAAATTGAGTTAAAGAGATCATTCGAAGAGAAGCAAGAATCACGAGCAGGTAGTAATTCTCTTTCAGCGATATAATGTGTCACTTCTTTCTATATACACAAAACGTTTCAAAAGAATAGAATAATTTACATTACCTTTTTCGCAACTATAACCAGTATATCCTCTTGAACAAGAACATTTTCCTTTCCCGGTACAAATTCCGCCATTTTGACATTCAGGCTTACAATGAACTGAAATTTTTTCGGAAACTATGTTAATTAATATTACAGCGAACAAAAAATAAATACAAAAATTCTAGGTAACATAGGTTAAATAGTATATTTCAGAAAATAAGGTATTCAAGAAAGTAATTACAAGTTGCTATTTATAATTCTTTAAAAAAGTTATACTGCTTCACTTTTCCTTAAATTCTGCTATTTGGATCTGTTGCCAATAGATGGCAGCATGACACTGTTTGGTACGTGAAATAGTGAATCGCTATCGTTTATTCTTTGCAATTAATTAACTAAGAAATTTATATCACCTTGATTTACAGAAATGTATTTTCAGCAACCACGGTTCCCTTTGGTAATTGAATACTATGCATCAGATGCTTTTTAATAAATATTTATAAAATTTTCAAATGATAGGAGTAATTACTGTTTTGTCTTAATATACACCAAAAGAAAATAATATCACATGGCATAAAAAGTAAAAGACTGCATTATATTTATTTACCTTCAGCTGCTGAAGTGTTTTATAATTATTAAAATTTTAATAATTTATTAAAAATGTTGGAATAAGCATTCTCTAAAATACTTAGGAGTCAAACAGTGATAATTCAACGCACATCAGTAATTATAATAATAATTTCTATGAATTCCGAATGACACAAAATATTCCACAATATTGCGAATAAAGAAAAATACCGTAAAAATTTTGAACAATAAATCCTCACTGTTATATCGAAATTATGTATGCCAAATCTGCCGAAACATTTCATTGATGAAAAACATTTCCATAGAGTAACTACATCTGCTCTCAAATTGTTGTATGTGATATACGATTGTTGTATGTTGTCACAAAATACCATATCCCACTAATTTATGGCATTTCGCCTGGCGAAGCATAGCCAACGAATGGCTCTTGCGCCAATAAACCAAAACGAAACCATATGCCACTAAAGGCTCCAGGTGTTACATCAAAATTTCATACGTTTTGTTGCATGTTGTTTTTGTTATACGACAATTTAATGGGGTCATCGGATCTAGGGATCATTGATCATACCCTTGTTGCACGTCTGAATTATAAAATTCATGTATATTTTGCTCTTAAAATGAACAAAACCTTTTAGTTAGCATTTTTAACGTCGTGTAGTAAAAGCAGAACGTAAAAGGCATAAATATGATGAAAGCAGAGCAAACGAGACGAGATGTTTATGATAATACGAGATGGTAGATACAAGTTTAGTCTAATTATACGAACGTCCCATTTGGAAGCTACACGGGGGCTGTTTCAGGACGGACCTCGTAACTTTGAACCGCGGTCACCCGACGAGGACGACACCTGAGGTGCCACCTCCTCTCTAAACTTCCGCACCTCACCAGCGGGATGACGTTTGGCTCCCTACGTATGCACCCCCCCCCCCCCCCCCCCCCCCCCCCCCCCGGGGGGGGGGAAGAGGAATCGGGTTTTTAACCAGGAAACCCTACGGTCCCAAAGCCCAGACCTTACCACTAGGCCACCGCGGCCTCAACACGAGATGTAATTTGATGTAGATTTTTTTTCTGTATATAGTTCATAATTGTATTCCATACACCATATTTAAATAAATTTTGTGACCATTTTTTCAATAAAAAGACGTAGTGTTTTGTTTTCTTTCGCAATGTTTAATTTTGTCAACAGGTTTTTAAAACGAGCCTATTATCACAAAGTTCTCTACAATATTCAAACGATATGATGCTGTGCAGCATTCAGAATAACTTATCAATATCATGGAGATATCATAAAATATCTTGTGCTAGTAGGGTCAGCAGGCATAAAAGACAGAGTCTGTAAAGATGCTTAATTACTTTCGACATTTGTCAAAGAATGCATAAACCGCATTTATCCGAATTTTGAGGCACGACTCAGTTCATTAAAAAATGCTTTGTTCGTTTTGGGCTGTCCCAAAAAAACTTCACTCCGGTATTGAACAAGGAAATAAATGCAACTGGAAATTACGTAGAAATAAATGCAATAAGGAAGGAAACATCCTCTCAGTATTATTTACTAAAGTAGTGCAAATAGTGTACGATAAAAAAATAATATACCAAAAATACATTTTGTTCTAATTCTAATCACAGTTTATTGAAATGTAATAGGAAATGAAAAATATATTATTTCTCTTAAATTACTTTTCAATATAATTTATTCAAAAACGAATTTGAAAAAAATCGCAATAAATGTCAGTGGTCTCCAAATATTACGCGGTCATGAATTGAAGTTTCTCATTTTTTTAACTTTTGAATTTGACGAACAGTATTTTCATTATCCAACTGAATATCAGGACAATGCTTTTTAACTTACATTTCTCGCAAAAGTTTCCTCTTGTACCTGGTGGGCAATGACAGAAATAAGGTTTCACACATTCTCCTCCGTTTTGGCAGGCAGGATCGCAATAGGCTGAAAAAATTAAGACAGAATTTTTGATATTTAAATGTTATGCTACAGTATATTGACAGACAAAATTGTGAACACAGTGAGTGTCCCAACATCATTAAATGAGGCAGATTTGAGACTCCACAATACTCAATGGCAAATCAAATTAGAGGTACGGTGAAATCTGTCATTCCACACCAAATTAAATAGTTCTGCTTATCCTACAAAGCAATATTGACAGATGCCAAGTTTGTGACTCCACAAGCAGGATCACAGCTGTCAATAACAATTCAAGTTGATAGTACGGAGAAAACCAAATGGTTTGACATTACGGCACATTCAATTATCCTGAATATGATTCTAATTATTTAAAAATAATTAATGTATATGAAGAGAATTTAGTTAGAAATACAAAAAATCGAGATTCTTGGCAATGAAACTTAATACTTCCAAAGAAGGCTCATAAATTTCTTTGGGCTCTTTCTACAGCCCTAAGACACCAAAAAGTACTTTAGGTCAATATGTAAAAGTCTGAACCTATACAAAATATCTGATTCCGTTTCATTTATTTCAATAACTGGGAAAAAACAGATGCACCATTTATTGATATAGATTAGAACATGTATCAAATTTGATTAAAATACAGTTTTTACTCTTACGGAAGATTTCTTTTTCATTAATTTACTCAGAATTTATCTAGGAGTTTTGCTAAGAAATTTCGGTTGGTCCAAATTTCGTTTCATCATTTCATTACAGCTTCATCACAGAGGCACTTACTCATAACGGATAAAAAAGAGTAAGGGAATATATGGCAAATCGGACAACTAAAGTTGTACGGAAGCAGTAGCATACATGAATTTAAGTTAAATCTTATCTTATCTGAGATCAAATTGCGGTAGTGCGAAAAAGCTGCGAACTTCCATCATTAAAAATTGTGCACAATCTTATAACTCTGAATTGCTATCTTCTGTCTCCTCAATGGGCAGAAAGTTGAGAAAATTGGACGAAAAATGGTCAAAATTCAAAAATTAATAAAAAAATCACAGATTTCGTTAATCGGTTTGCGGTAGTACTTAAATGTTACTATTTATTAACAACAACATCTTTAAAACATTTTAGAATTATAGGTTAATATCTTCTGCCGCCTCGATGGCGCTGGATTTTGGAAATTAAAGGCGATTTTTTAAATAAATACACGTTTTATTTATATCATTATAATGCGAATAGAAACTTTATTCAACCTTTGAAACATGCATAATTACAAAGCATTATTTTTTGTAATCTGTTTTGGACTCAAATTGTGACAGTTGTCTTATGAATTCTAGGGTAGCTCTGATAAATCCAGCCCTCTTCTGCTACCCAACTCTTTTTCTGGAGGTTTCAGTGACGAGTTTCACAATTCGCTCAACTGCTTGCGTGTGTGAAAGAAATTTAATAAAGTCACAGCTGTCCATTGGCGCATCGTCCTGTATCACCTTCAGAAGTTCATGAAAACTTATCTGTCTGAGAACTGGAGGCGGTGTGACATAAAATCTTGCCAGTCAATGGGATCTACGTAGTCTGTAGCTCCAAAGTTAACAGCAGGAATAACGAATCTACGAACACAATTTCCTTCTGGACCAATTTCAGCATTTATTAATAGTATATAACCAATGCAATATTGGATGATTTTAGCAACCTTATTTTTCCCGGATGTGACGGCAGAGTCGTGAACATGGGAGTGTTTAATGGTGTAATTCGCAAGCTTGAATTGAAACCTCATCGACCAATCCAATGGATTATCTGCTTACTACATTTCAACGAGTTGCTATTGCGTCTTCTAGTCTAGTTACACTGGAGACATTGGACGAAACCTGAAAGGAAGCGAGTAGCTGCCACTTGTTGTTTTTAATAGTATTAATGCGATTTGCGAGGCATTGATCCCACAAACCTAAGTTGTGATCAGAAATACTTATTAGACATTTGCACAGCCATTATTTTTGGCATTTGTTCTTCAGGTCTAGCGAAGCGTCAACCGGGAACGTTGAATTTGGCCCACTGGCTAACAACTGCAAATCGAATATTGAGGCTTTATATATCATCATCAGACCCATCAAATGAGTTGATAACTTTGGTTGTATTCATTCTAAGAGTTTACGCACCCTTATGGTTTCGAACTAAGGTTCATCATTCCATAAAGGTTGTTTCTAGATACTTGTGATATTTTATCAGCTCATCCCTATACTTGCCTAAGAAGTATCGTGATATAATTGAACCAATTATTTCTCGCAACGCTTACTTTGCGGCTCCAGAAAACATGCCTTTGGCTATGTTAACTGATGAGAGATTCCATATTAGAACCCTTGCAGCTCGGCGAATTATCAATGCAAGGGAAATTGGCCAAGAGGTTAATTGTGTTCGTAGATTCGTTATTATTGTTGTTAACTTTCGAGCTACAGACTACTTAGATCTCGTTGAATAGCAAACCTTTAATGTCACTCCGCCTACATTTCTCAGACCTATAAGTTTTCATGAACTTCTGAAGATGAAACAGGAGGATGTGCCAATGGACGGCTGTGACTTTATTAAATTTCCTTCACACACTCAAGCAGTTCAGCGAATTGTGAAACTCGCCACTGAAGCCTCCAGAAAAAGCGTTGGACAGCAGAACAGGGATGGATTTATCAGAGCTACCCTAGAATCCATAAAACAAATGTACCAATTTGAGTCCAAAAAAGATTACAAAAAGTAGTGCTTTTGTAATTATGCATGTTTCAAAGGGGGGTTGAATCAAGTTTCTATTCGCATTATAATGATATAAGTAAAACGTGTATTTATTTAAAAAATCGCCTTTAATTTTTAATATTCAGCGCCGTTGAGGCGGCAGAAGATATTAACCTGTAATTCTAAAATTTTTTAAAGGTGTTGTTGTCAATAAACAGTAACTTTTAAGCACTACCGCAAACCGATCAACGAAATCTGTGATTTTTTATTAATTTTTGAATTTTAACCATTTTTAGTCTAATTTTCACAACTTTCTGCCCACAGAGGCGACAGAACATATCAATTCAGAGTTATAAGATTTCACACATTTTTTAATGATAGGAGTTCGCAACTTTTCCGCACTATCACAAAAAGATCTAAGAAACGTCGACTTTTTTTGGCACGCCCTAATATATATATATATATATATATATATATATATATAGGGATGTAAAAAGGAAGAAGAGTTTCATAGAAAAGTAAAACTCAAAATGCTATCGTCATTTTGTATTTTGTTCATAAAAATGTTTGTTTTGCGAAGAATTAATCTTATTTAAAGAACTTGGAATTCAGGTACTCACGTTGACTGCAATCTTTTCCAGAGAATCCAGATCTACATACGCACTTGTTTGGAGCCACGCATTCTCCTCCGTTTTTGCAACCATACTGGCAAACAGCTTGTAGAATAGAAAATTTATATAGATTAAACAACCATATTTAATTATAGTATATAATTTGGATATTTTTACAATCACAAAGCTTAATTCTATGTAATGATTAATTTAGAGAAGAAAAAATCATAGAAATATAAAGAATTGCAATAAATTCTTGGAATGTCTGTTGTTATACATTAATATTTGTCAAAATGAATAGCTTTATACTTTCAATAGATATTTAAAAAATTGCATCCATAACTTGTATTTTAAGATCTATATTTATGAGATAATATATAGATCTATATTTTCGCCCTAATATATATATAAGTGATATTTGTGTAATAAAGTATTTCAGTATTATTATTCAAAAATTGAAAAATAGAATGCTAGTCTTAAAATTTTAATATATTTTAAATAATTTTATCTTTCTATAGATAAATGTCCTAAGAATTAAAGTTTCAATAAATATTTTATTAATTATGTTGTTGTGGGACAAATGATTTTACCTTTATGGCATGAGTTTCCAACGTATCCAGGTTTACATCTACATTTATTTGGAGCAACACAAACACCTCCATTCATGCAACCTGGTTTGCACAGAGCTGAAAGAAAAATGAAAGGTTCCATTCATTCATTATTACAATCGAATGAAAATCAACCAAAATAACAAAAATTAATACATGTCAAAAGATTTATCATTTACTGTTCAAATAAAACAGAAAATATGTTAATAGTTTCCTTATTTTTCTATAGAGGGCAGCACGAACTGAATTTTCTCCCTAAAAATTGTTGAACAAATTATCCATACTTTATTTCTATTTTCATCATCATTTCGAACTAGATTCAATCATACATTCTTAGAGGAAATAAGAAGACCAATCCAAAAAGTATAGTCTCATTGTAAGGAATGAATAATTTTATTTATAAAAGTGAGAATATATGCGGAAATCGGAAGAATTGAAAGTTTAATAGTAATCATGCTTTGATTTTTATTCACATATTCTATTATCAAAGTTTGTAAAATATGATGATCTCTTAATACATATTTTCAATTTGATTTGTTTCGTGTTTGTAAAGACAGAATGATTTTCTCGTGAATATTTCACCCCCTTTTTGATTTGCTTAAGATTTGAAATTTTCCACACTTGCGGGTTCTCGACGTTTTAATTCTCTCTAGTACAATATTGTCAGAATTTAAATGTTAGTTAATCCATTGATTAAATCAATTTTTGAACCTATACGCTTGGCGCCATCTGTGAACCCCAGCTTGAGAAAAACTGATTTCAAGATTCCATAATATTTATGACAATGAATCATAAAGTACTATTTGTATTCTCCAAAAGGTACAAAATAACTAAAATAAAAATAATTTCTACATTTTAGAACACTAAAAAAAGTGTGTTTTTCAAAATTGCTTTTATTGCATTTTTCGTAAAGTGTGTTTTTCAAAACTGTTTTTATTGCATTTTTCGCTTGGTGCAATGAGAGAAGTAATGCCAAAATAATGCGAAATATTTTTGTTAGAATAATATTGAAATCAGTCCATTTATCTTGAGCTTAAAAAAATTCATCTGTATTTTATGGTAAACTTCTAGAAACGATAATAAGAGATGATACTTGATATGAATAAGTAATTTTCTTGTCAAAAAACTTTTAATTACCATTCAATATTCTGTGTTCCATTTTTAATTGTATTTAACGTATAGAATGTTTTGACAAGACTAGCAGTATAAAATTGACTACTCAATCTTAATAGGTTGATGCAAAAAATGAGATTTCTAGAATTATGCAAAAAATAAATAATAAACAAAATATTATTAGCCACGATGCATGCGTTCAAATTATTTATTCCTATGAATTTATGAAAAGACACTATTTAAACTATGAATAACTCAAAAAGTTAATTTGCTATTATATTGGTAGATACATTTGTTTAGTTCCAATTTTTACTGTCTTGCATAATAAATGCAAGAAGAAGTAATAAAACGGTCTCGAAAAACCACGAGAGTTTGATGAATTGGTATTCTGTGAACACAATGACTCATTAAAAATAAAAACGGAAAATGCTGGACGATTACAAGGTTTGAGACTTTTACAGCAAAATTGTAGACCTGTACCAAATATTTTTATCTGTCTAGAAAAGCACGATAACTCGAAAGTTTAGTTATACAAAAGTCCCGTTTTGAAGCAACACGAGGACTATTTTGGAACGGGCCTCGTAGTTTTGAACCACAGTCAAATGACGAGGAGGGTGCCTGTACTGGTACCCCCCTTTTCCAAGCTTCCGCATCTCACCAACAGAAGGGCGTCCGGCCCTGTGGCTTCAGCTTTACCGTGTACCAGATCCACATACACGACGCATCTTCAGTGGAATGGGGCTTCGAACCTGGAACTTTCAAGCCCTGATGCCTAGAACTTACCGTTAGGCCATCGTAGCCCATGATAACTCAAAAACAAAATGAGTAGGATGAATGAAATTTGGTGTATGGCCTTGGCATCTAACTTTGAATCTAGACTGTCAACGTAAACAGGTCCAAGATGCATATTCGATTCTCTTCAATACAACAAAATATGCCATTTTGTGGAAGTATAAGCGAAAGTAGACGGCAGAATACTCCACCAAAAAATTTAATAAATGTTATGCAGAGAAACTTACAATGTTTAAATAAAAATATAAACGAAATTAAATGCAACAGACAGTTTGTACTAAGTCCCAGTTTTAGAGATTTGAAAATTTTGAACTTGAACTAAATTAATTTTGAAATAAGTTTCAAAATGTTCTGACTTTTGAAATATACCTCCGGTATAATAATTCTGTAAGAAAGATTTGTTTACAGTTCTTTCTACAAATTTCAGAATTATTTTCGGGAAGATAGTTTCAATGAAGGATCTTTTACTCTGATACTATGAATAATATCTAAGAAAATAAAGCCTTATTCTACTTGGAAATAGTGCCGACAACATGGGAAGAACCAGAAGGAGTGTCTTTTTTCTACTTCTCGTGTGCTTCAACAAAATGACTCGGTTTATGTTTTGCTTCATAATATAGTGGAGAGAGTCACGATTTTGAGCAAAATCTTTGTATCCGCCATAACTTGCAAACGGTTAGAGATGGGACAGGGTTGCTATAGTGTTTTATGATCCCCATGGGCTCTTCTATCACCCTCTTTCGTTTGGCAGAATAGGTTAAACTCACCCTTTATATTAGTACATTTCATCCATGTAACGTGTTACGTTTTTAATTTAACATGTTCAAATGTATACGGATGGACAGATTTACCACGGACGGGTTTCGTTCGATATTTGACAGAAATCTACCATTTTGATGAAAAGAGCACATACCAGATTTAATAAATCTAGCTTGCTCTATATCCTTTTTGATCATCGTGTTCACAGGTAGACAGGAATAGTACGGAAAATAATTTCTCGGATTCAGGGAGGTCTGAAACGTGTACAGACATTATCTCGAGAATCGTTTTTAAAATATTACAATACTTTCTATTTGCATATTACTTGTATATCATAAAGTAGAACACTACCTACTTGAAAATACAAAGTAATGCTTGAAAGGACTCGACTAAAATAAATTAAAGAGAAAAAAAATAATGAAATTTAAAAGGAAACTGGAAAGTAAGTAGCGAAATTTTTTTTCGAAAAATCAGGAGATTCTGCTAGACATCATAATGAACTAAATTTTATTTGAGACACGCAAGTATATCAAATTAGATACTAATTCGGATTCTTATGAAAAGAAATGCAAATAAAGGATTTAGAAAAGACTCTAAGATCAAAGTGCCTTCATTAGGAACAGAATATCATTTGTTAGGAAAGAGACTTATTCAATCAGAGTAATGAACACAGAGAATAAAACGACTTAGAGAGTAATTATATTATTATGTGCAGGCCTCGTCTGAGAATTACAAAAGTAACAAAGTTTCGGAGATAATCAAATAGTTAGCATTTACTATATACGTCTTATGGAATTGGATGGACACTAACATGGTAACATTTCATAACACATAACAACATTATCATATTTTTTCCACTAACAACGAATTTTATTCAGTAATTTTATTAAAAATTACCATCCACCAAGAAACAGAAATGTTTTTTTAATAAAATTAGTGCATAGTTGATTTCATTAAGTTAAATGTAGATTGAAATTATGCAAAATGCTAACGATTTTGAATTATTTATGATGGAAATATAACGTCTTCTTGTGTTTGATAACTGAAAAAAATATTATGAAATAAAAAAATGAATATTATGAATTATGAATATTATGAAATAAAAAAATTAAGCAGATATCTATCCCTAAATATGTAGTTGGTTGTTTGATTTGAAGAATACATTCTATTTCATTTTCCATTAATACTCTTGCTGTATGATTTTTATTTAATTAATAATTTTATTTATCAAATGGGTTGTTTTTAAGCAATAATAAAATAAAAATTAACTGTTGCTATCAATTAAAATAAATACGCTAATTTTATAACTAAAAAAATGAAAATATCAAACTACAAAGTTAAACATGTCACGTCATTTTTCATTAGATGCGATTTATTCTTATTCAAATGAATGTTAAAAGAAATTTTTATAACTTCGCAAGCTTTAGGAATGTGCCGCCTTCTCTGAACTTTCAACATATGTCATTATGACACTGAAGAAAAAACTGTTAAAGATATTAAATCTATTCACAATGTTTTAATTAGAAATGAAAATCAAAAGGCAAGGCAATAAAAAATATCAGAACGCTTTAGCGAAACATAATTAAAATTTGGGCATTACCTGGCAATGCAACCTGAGAATAAAGAGAAACTAAGAAAGAATACCGTGATAAAGGTAGACGTTTTAATTTCTATCGATTGTAATAAGGTGCGTTAAAATAACTAAACCAATAACTAAAATTACATTCCATTGTTACCTGTTCTGAGGTAAAAAAAATTCAAAAAACTTGGAACTATAAAAGTTTATTAATAATGTCTTATATTACAAGCATAATGATACACTAAAACAAATATGAAACCTCCTTAGAAACTTTTTTTAGCATTACACAACTAAAGTAAAAAAATTATTATATTTAAGACAAAATTCGATAGTACGTCGTCTTGGAGCTGTTTCTTTAACAATGTACTAAAGAGCTTTTGTTGTTCATGAGATTCGTATAATTTTAGAAAGAAATGGCAGCCTAATAAAAAATGTACTTATTTTTAATTTTTAACTTTTTCCCAATTAAGGGAGTTCTCCATTTCTCAAAATAATACGATGAAGTTTGTATCCAAAAGAATATTATTTGGAATCAATATGAGAAGATGTAGATTTTAATGAAAATATAATAAATGTGAAGCTTATTATAGAACACGAAAGCTGCTGCTAATTAGCAGCTGTGGTTTTTTTCCCTTCAAAATTCATTTGACACATTTAAAAGAAGAAAATGCCAATTAACAAAAAGATAATTTTTATCAACCGCAAGGTCAGTTATAGAAAACCGACACATAGCAGAAAAAAAAAATTAACATGAAATTTTCCGACGAGAAAAGAATAGAAAAAAAACTATGAATTGTTAATTTAAAAGTTGTGGTATCAAAAATAACAAAGTTACATAAAATGTCATATGACTGATTATTCGTCACATGATTCATTTGGTGATGAGTTAATTTTTAAACGAATTGAAGGGCAAACTGGCTTTGAAAACAGGAAGCGCAAAGATAAGCATTTCATCAGGAATAAAGAAAATGAATTTCAAAAGCGATGTCTCAGCTTTTCATGTTTTCTTTAAAAATATACATAGTTATAAAAACAGGAAATTCAGAGATTCTAGTTCCTAAAAAGGAAATAAATTAACATTAAAGCCGTGCATATTCTTCGAAAGGTGAAACAGTTTCTAGATTTGTTTCTTTCTTCTAGAAAAGCGACTTTAACTTTATTTATTCTTCTTATCCTTATTTATCCTTCCTCCCTTATATATTTTTCATTAAAATTTCACTGTGTCAATAAAATTGTACATTTGAAAATGAATGATCGTGTGTAATGCTTACTCAGAGTAGAAATTTGTTATTCACTAATAACAATGCTTTAGCCAAGTGTCATTATTGTGAGAGAATAAAATAATGAAGATAGAATCATATATAGCAGACTTTCAGAAGAGTGTGATATTTTCTTCTCTTTTTTAATTTTCAAGGTAAAAATTTGCAGTAATTGTTGCAGACATTATATTGCTTTCCTAGCGTAAAAGGAAGTTCACTGTATATATATATAAATATATATATATATATATATATATGGTTAACTTTTAACGAAAAACAACGAGATTACGAAGCGCAACAAATATAAATTGAAGCACAGTAATACCCCGGTTTAATCGAACTCGGGTTAAACTAAACCCGAGTTATCCGAAATGCCTCTGAAATCGCAAATCCAAAAAACTCGTATTGTACTGCACGGAAATAATCGCGAAAGCAAGAATTTTTTGCAACGATATCCCCCACTTTTTTTTCTTTGAAGCTTCCCTAATAAGGTCAGTGATTAATTCTATAATTCTAAAATTAAAATTAATGGGTTTAACAATATTAATTACGATATTGTTTACATGTGACTGTCAGGCGCATTGCGCTCGATGGAGGGTTAACTTTAATAAAAAGCATTAAGTGTAGCCTACAATGAGAGTTTTTAATTCGTTTTACATTCAAAACATTTCAGAATTACTTATTGTAATTAGATACAAAATAATAATGGATGCTCATAGCTTAACCTTTAGCAATCATTATCCGAAACGGCTCCACCCCACCCTCTTTAGTTAGGTTAACCGGGGTTGTACTGTAGTAAGAATCTTCGTCCTGATGTCATGCTTTATGCAGAAACGTACAGTATTAATTGAAAAGATATTCCGTTTCTACCACTTGGTATGAGACCATTCGCAAAATATGGCGCGTTGCAAGTACATGACAACAATTCATTAAATGGCAGCTATATAATATATTAACGGCGGTTGCCGTTAACATAAATTTGACGAACGTTTAGCCTACAGAGAAAGTGATCATTCTTCTCACTATGCTATGTCTGCGCGTCAATTTGCCGACAGCATACCGTTCTGAATAGGTAAACGTGGGGTGCTTAACAGGTCGCATCTCCATACGAATGAATGCTATTGAATCTCAGCACCTTACACATCCGCTGACTGGGTCACATGATGCATATCTAATCTAAAAGAATAACGTCGAAGCACAAGCCATGTCATAAATTGCTACATTTATAGTTATTTAATCAGATTTTATGGTGTTTTGTTTAATTATATCTATAAGTTTAGGATTGCAAAAATACTCCTTTCTAATGTAAATATTTTCGATGTTTGGCATTTGATGCTGAACGCATGTTTTATACGTGGCGCAAGTTAAAAATCGCCTCAGTTCCTTTGGTGAACTGCAAGTGCATGAATATAATGTTAAAGACTACCTCAGATAGAACTGGCAAATTCAATAAATTATTGCCATGCTCGGGACAAGGGCCATGTCTTGCAAATGAACTCATGCAAAGATGCCAAGAATGAAAAATCTTATAAATGCCATGAAGTTTTGTAAAGGTATGAACTGGATAAATGGAAACTTGGATTCCATTATTTATTTCATTTCTATAACTCAACCCCTTGCCCTACGTTTTTATTTAGCCTCCTAATTAGATGTCACCACCTATTTCATATGTTTTTATTATTTAAATCTATTTAAGATGGTAAGGGATATTTGAGACATTTAAGCCTGACCAGATGATTTTTGAATTTCAAATTAATTGTTATGTTGACTTAATTACGGATTTAAATAGCGTACGGGCACAAAAGAGCCGAACGTATGACGTGCGACGCCGACCAAGAAGGAGTTAAAGTTTAGAATTGGTATTAATTATTAAAATAACGCAGTAGTATATGAGAAAATGCCATTTGGATTTTTTGAGGAAAAACATTATGTGTCTCCCTCCAATATGAAACTATAAAAGAAACATTTGATTTGAATATCGTCCATCTTAAACTGAAAATTTTATCACAGGAAAGATTTTTAATATAAAAATATGCGTTTCTGTAAGTTTAAATTATTATTTAAATTACATGCTACCAAAAAGTTTGGGTTATCTGCTTCATCCGCGAAGGACTAGATATAAGAGATAATAAATAATAAAATGTACGCTTTTGTTAAGTCACAGAACTGTGGCAATAGAAATCAGGGAATGCTTGAAAAGTCACGATATTCCTAATTGGAAGTAACTTAAGTTAAGTAGTAACTTAAATTAAGTAAATATATTAAAAAACTAAAATGCTCGAAACAGTTTTAGATAACCGTATGTCCAAATTTATTTTAACTTACAAATTTTTAGAGAGCTTTACAGGATCAATAACTGCTAACAGACCATTCGATTTATTACTTCATTTACGTCATCATCTCTGAAATTTTGAAAGGAGTTGTATTGTTTATTCATTCATATTGTTAGAAATGCTTTCAACCCTAGACTTTCAACTTACTGTTCTTTCTTAAACCATAATCATGATATTCATAAGTGTATTTTGCCAAAATATTTCAGACTTTCGTAACATTATTTTATTGCTTTTATTTCATAAATACACTTACCATTTTTAATAGTTTCAATAGTTAATTATGAATTACTAAAAGTTGATTATTGAAAACACACAGTTTTGGAAAAGTATTTAGGAATTGTCAATATATTCATTAGCCATCCTGGATTGAATCGATTCGAAACTATGCTCAAAACATATGTTAGTTGCATATTGAATGGAAGAATAATTAGAGCAATTTTAGAAGCTTCAAAATCTCAATGATTAATTTCACAGAAAGTTTAACTCAGTAAATGCATTTAATAGAAAATTACGTGACTAGAATCAACCCCGTTTATTTGGTTTAGGGTTGGATGAATTTCCCTCTCATAGTGGTTAAGTCATTTGAAAAGAGTGCACTTTATATAGCGCTAGCAGTACGAGCACGGCGTTGCCCATGGAACCAGGACTTCAACAAAATGAAAAAAATGAAACAACGCCCACAATGACATGAAAAAGTTCTGAGAACAAAACAAAAGATACAGATTATTTGATTTTCCCGCTTATTGTACTTCGGGATAATGACATTTCAACTGTAGAAGAACAATACAGAGTACGTTAATCCGAAACAATATTAAAAAATTGCAACGTTTTTACATAGCAAGCAAAATATGCGAGGCATAAACCACGTTAAGACACTGCCTAAAATAATAATAGAAATCATTCAGTTGAAGGTTATGACGTATCCTGCTCTGTGCACCGTCAGCCAATGAAATTCCAACAATGCATGTTGGGAAGGCTCCGGAGGAACTTCCGCGGGAGAATGCTTTCTAGAGAAAAATATCTTTCAACTGATCAGGAAAAAATTAATTAAAAAAATGGAAAAAGATATTTTAGCCATTCTTGTTTTAAATCCGACAGAACCGTTCCAGTTATAAGCTCAAAAGAATTGAAAATACTAATGTTATTAGAACGTCGGATGCAGCCAATTTAAAAACAAAAATAAAATTTCGATGGCAAAACTCACATTTTTAAAAAATTTCTCAAAATTCAGTAAATTATATTTGAAGCTCAAAACAAACTTCATTAGAAAGAAAATTGTTTGTGCTATCCGATGGTGAATTGATTGTTTTTCAACGATCATTAAAAAAAGATACTACAGCCGAAAACGTGCCAAAAATGACCCAAAACAACACACAACATTAAATAAAAAATTTTCTAGATTGAATATTAAAATTTCGGCTTCGAGGTACATTGAGTCACCTTCACGACTACCTGTGTGCCAAATTTTATGGCTGTGAGTGCGATAGATTTGTCTGAACATCGCGCGCGCACGCACACATACACGCACACATACACGCACACAAACATTGTTTTTTATAAGTAAAGATGAGATTTAATATTTCCTGAATAAGAGGATAATTTTAACTAACCTTCTATCAATAATACGAAGACGTATGTGGCGAGAAAGGATAGTTTTTAAGGATAGCTTAACTGCAAATTTAAAGAAGAAGAAATAGTGGCAGTTTAAAGGAAGACGATTTCGGGTTCGAGGACCGGTACCAAAAGAAAAGATCAGCCGTATATTTGAGAGTGGGATTATCAAGCCTGTAGAAGTTGAAATAACCTCAAATTGTAGCTTGGTCCTAAGAAAAGAGTGAGGGTAAGTAGAACCCGGGACAAAATATAGTTTTTTCGCCTCAAGTCTTCATCAGTCGTTTATCAAGGGTAAATGACACCCTAGGCACGGTATCATTTTTTCGCCCCTCCATCATATATGTTTAAAATGTGCAAACGCAGAAACATTTGGTCCCCCTGGGCATTTCCCTAAGACTAACGAACGGGGAATCTATACACCCTTGCCGCATCCGATATCTAGGATTGTAGTATCTATCAAGGGGCATGGAAATTCAGAACTGGTTCAAAGGATAATTTTGTTGTCTAAGGATAAACCACAATGATTTCATGTAATTTGAAAACAATAATTAAAAGTCATAATAACATAGGATTCAGTGAAATCAGTTTGAATACTAAGGGTTAGAAAGATATTGATATTAATAATCTACAGGTAAGAACAAACTTAGTAAGCTTTATATAAGGTGTGCCCAAATGAAAAGGAGACCTTAGATGTATCTGCGTTGTATCAAATTCCAGTGAGTTAATGTGCTAGCCGATAGATGGCGTGGTGGTATTCCCAGTTGCACCTGCGTAGTTAACGGCTTCGGATCAATATCCTCATTTTTGGAGGTTGTTTCCGTAGTACGTTGCATGATGGATTTCTCCAGATCAGCACAAAGAGCAGTCATCCGATTTCTTCTACACTGAAGCCATCCACTCCCGTACAACGCTCTGGGATCAGTGTATCAATGTCAATTACTTATAGTTGTACTGTTCCACATGAACTGTAATTAGAATATTGTTACTAAAATTTCTTTACACATAAATGTTATCTCCTTTTCATTTGGGCACACCTTATAGTCAAATGCCTTCGTGATAGTGCCCATTTTAGTTAGGTGCATTAAAATAAAAGGCATACGAAAGACTATATAAATATTTTGCATTTATACATGGGGAGTTTACATAGTGACGACCTGTGAGAACCTATGGTCTCGAATGGCGGTAATATTCTTCGCATTTGTTCGTCATGACGTTATTATTATTAAGAGATTTTCAATTATTAATAGTATTTTTGCATCAGGTTTACAAATTTTGAATGACATGCTTGGTTATGTGAAATGCACTTTCTGAGGCAACATCAGGAATCTAGTAATCTGATACGCTTTCGTTAGCACATATGCGTCAATTGTCAGAGCATAATGTAAATCTGAGGAGATAGGCTAAAAGAGTTGTCTTCTTCAGTGATGTACTGAACGATCATTAAATAGAACGATCCTCGGCTTATTCAAGATCGATGCCACTTTTCCAATCATATCCACTTATTTTGTAGAATGCCTCTGTATGAGCTTCCTTGAAGGTATTTAGATTCAGGGACAATAATGTGTACAACGGTACCGTACGCAGACTGCCTAGCTTGTACTTCAAGAAAAAAATTTTAGAATTGTTCGTCTTGGACAGCCGCCAAGTCACGGAAATAGATTTTTGTGACTAGATCCTTGTGCTTAAAGGGGACGGGAACAATGGCCTTCTATTAGAAGCAATATAATATTTGAACAACAGGCATCGACACATTGCTGAGAAATCTGTCAATTTCTTCATGTTGAGAAAATGTTACGCTTTACATTTCAGATTGAAAAAGAAGATAATCGTTTTATAGAAGTATTTGAATAATTGAAAACAAAATACTCAGAAAAAAATTGGCGACGCATGTCGATATATTTTTTTTTACATTAGTACAGGCACTAATGTACACGAGCATTATTGTTTCATTATTAAAGGCGACAAATTTCCATAAACGCATTATTTTTGTTGTCGCGAACTTCAATATTAAAGCTTTTAAAAATCTTAACAAACAAAACTTCCAGTTTTCACTCATGAAAAGAACTCATTATACTTTAAATAGTTTTCTTTTTATGTATAACTAGTTCCAAGAGCTTTTCTATAATTAAAATATAACAAGAACCAAATTTATCAATGGATTGAACTTTAATTGGCAGAATGAAGGCACTGAACGGTTAGATGAAGTAAGACCGGCTTATGGCTTAATCAATCAAGTACGGATTAAAGGATTAATCGTCCGTTGGCTGTTTAAAACACATGTCGTTTGTTAAGTCTTCCAGTTAAGTATTTTTTCAATGTCATATCGCCCAACAACCATTAGGGCAATAGATTTCTGTGGAGGAACACTTTTTGAGGTCCTCCACACCTAGTTTAACAAGAATCGCTATCTTCTTTAACACTTTCATAACAGGATAGGAATTACATAACCAATCTCAAAAGAAATTATCATGCCTAGGATAAAAGAGCTTAGTGTTGAAGAAAATATTGAAATTAATATCTTCTGCTTTAAAAATGGATGTTTATTTGAAAGTTGCAGAAATCAGATGGCAGAAAGATTGAAAATACAATTTGTCTTCGAAATTATAAAATGAACGCAGCCTCTTGCACAAATTGACTGGAGGTTGTAAAAGTGTGATAAAAGTGTTTATAGAACAATAATAAAAACAAGTGAAATATATATTAAGTTTAAGAAAAGCCATACACAGGGATAAATAAAAATAAATATAGAAATTATTATTGTATTAATATTAATACGGAACAAAAGTGTTATTTAGCTAAATTACAGATTAAAAGAAAATACGAAGCCTTTTTTTATCTACTTCGTCGTGTAATTTCGAGAAAGAGAGAAAAAATACAACGTAGAAGAAAATTGTATTACATTTTATTTAGATCTTGCTTAGTTCATAAATATAAGAATCCTCTCAAAAAATCTTACGTTTTACATTGTTTTTCTAAAATGAAACAAGTGAACAACTGAATCTCCAAACGTCAGCGTTTATCTCTAGGCAGGCATCATAAGATGTGCAGGAATTTTTTAAAATCTTTTAGAAAATTTACGAATTAAAATTCGAATTTTTAAAAAAAATTAGCGAAAATTTTATTAATTTTCCGATTTCATTTAATTAACGTCCCATTTTGAAGCTACAGGAAAGATATTTGCGAGAGATCTCGTAATTTCAAATTGTGATCAGATGACGAGTATGTCACTTGAGCAGGCAATCCCACTGCAAGTTCCCACACCAGCGAGAGAATATTTGATATAAGATCTGCAGCGGGCTCCCAACATGGTAGTTCTTAAATGGAAAAGGTCGAATCAGCGACCATCTGTAGCCGAGACTAAGCAACAAACTGCCGCATCTCCTCATTTCATGTTCAGAATTTGCCAACTGTGAATTCATCATCATCTTTGTTCAGAAGAATGTTTTTCAAAATCCTAAATAAAATGTTCCTGTTGAAGCCTCTAATCAACCATTTAATTATGAAAGAATATCCATTCAACAATACTCGAAATACACCGATCAACAGCTAATGTGTGATACTTAACTTAACACCACAGCATACCCCCGAACTCGGAGCCAGGACGGCTCCCTGTCGGTTCGTGGTTGGGTATGTGTGAACCTTTATTGAAAAAGCCAGAGAAAAAAAACGATACAACTTTTATAAAATATACAAAAAAACAGTACACTTAAAAAAAAGAATATAATATTTTTTTAAGTTCAGTCTTTCAGGTCGTTGTGTTGTTGAATTTGAGAGGGTCGTGCCCTGTGTATGGAAGAAGGGAGAATATGAGTACATAGGGTTAGTTGGGTCTGTGGCTAGTTGTTGTCGCCATCTTTCGTTTTCCTCGATGAAGTGGATGAGTTTTCTGATTTTCGCCCTAGAATTGTTGTTGTTCATGACTCTTTTCCACCAAAGTGGTTATAGTTCAGCTGACGATTTTGTTAGGTGTATGATGTTGTAAACAGGCAACTTGTAGCATAGTGAATGTGTGGTACTGAACGATACAATTTACAGAGGAACATACATAGAAAGGAATGCCCAAAAAAATTCTACGATTCCACTCTGAAACAAAATTTTTCATCTCAGTAATAAAATTACACAATATATGCGAGAAAACAATTTAGCATGACCTCCATCTTCCTCTACTTTGGTCCAGAACAAAACTTGTTTTGCATCATTTTGTGAATTTATCGACAGCATTTTTCCCCACATTATATAGACTATAAACTTTGTATGTGTCTGCTGGCATTTATACAGTTTTTTTCTTATTACTTTTGTTTCTTTATTTTTATTTTTCAATTTTTGGAATTTAATTTTTTTCTCTCAATTATATTTGGATCAGACCCTTTTGTTCAGTCAACTGTGTGAAATTTGTGTGTTTTATATATTGTGTGATATTTTGTGTATTTGTGCGTCTTTATATGATTTTTGAATGCTTTAATCTTTTTTCATTTTCCCCCACCTTGTACAACTTTTACTCCATTTCTCGTTATTTTCCATTTTTTGTTATTGTGTATATGTGAGCTGTTATTTTGCATCTATAACTTTTTTTAAAAAAAATTTGTGATGTTTCGGTATCTATTCCCCTTTTTTATTCACTTCATTGCTTAATACCATTCATGTGTTCGTATGGATGCGACTAATTTATTGTATATTTGTTTCTTTTTTCTCTTCCCCCTTTTCGGTTTGGAATTTGCATTTGTATCGCTTAATTTGAAACTTCCTTCAACCCTTTTTTGAATCTTTTAATTACTTCTGTAAGCCTTGTGTTGTACTTGTTGGTGCACAAGGAGTTTTTCTCAAGAGATTGCAATATATATATATATATATATATATATATAAAATAAAATGGAGAGACTGTAGTAAATCGGTAAAAGCGTATAGATGCTCATCAGGGTAAGTAAAATCTATACGAACCGTTAAAATTAGTGAAATCATAATGTTTTCCGGCTTTTTCTTACCGCAGATTGTTTTCTTGACATTTTGTTTTTTAAATGTTTATTTTGTATATGTTGCTTTTACATTTCTGCTATGTTTGTTTCGTATTTGTTATATATATATATATATGCGAGAGTGTCTCTGATCTCTGAATCAATCATACGCAATATTATTTTTTGATTTCAAGGAGATTTCAGGAACCATTTCAGAAACAAAAAGCGAATTTGTCATATTTCTCCTTTAAGGAAAACTAGACCAACCAAATCCTTCATATATCGAAAAATCTTATGTTTATTTTCCTACCAAATCCTTTATCGAATCGCATTATTTTTTTTATTTCCATCATATAACATTCCAGATCCCTTCACTGCGAAAAACGAAAGTTAAAACTTGTTACGAGAGAAATAAAATCATAAGCTCTTGCGTAGTAACATGAACTCTTTTAAAGGATACACATCAGAATAAGCACAGTGGTTTTAGTAGAAGCTCATTACGTAGACGTAGATCTGCCCAAGAACGCTGTAAAAGAGGTTGCAGTTCCAAAGATGATGTTCTGAAAAGCAGAATTTAAAGGAACACGAGGGGCGCAGAAGTAATCGTATTATCTGCGTTACGATCAAGCTTGAAATCTCGAGATGGAACTCCACTTCTTTATTGCTTTAAGAGTTGGTAGTGATCTACGTTGCAAGTGTCGGATATAAAGTTCAAAAAAAAGGCACGTTCCCGGGTCGTTGGCGGCATCAATTACCTGCGAAAGTCTTATTTGGTAGATGAAAGTAGCCTCGAAAGGTGAATTAATTTATGACTTGAAATGCGGAGTATGCTATATTCGAGAAGATATATTAACGAAGTTGAAAAGAATCTGTTGTTATTATGTGGAATGCAACTATAGTTTGTACTATCAATCGTAATCCAGAATTTGTTTGGGTCATAATGAAACCATTATTTATAATGGTTGTGAGGATTAAATTTATAATATGATTTCGTTTGATTATTAAATGAATTATTATCCTAGTCTTGACCAGATTGAAACTGAAAATATATTATTCCATCATTAAGATCTATTAATATTCGTAAAAATAATTAAAAAAATAATTATCAACACAGATTTAAACAATTTGTAGGATTTTATAGTGAAATCGAAACTATATTTCTAGTTCCACTGTAGTAAACTATATATTTCTGAACGTTTGTATAAATTACGTTCAAAAATAACAAACAATTAATCAAAATTTAAATTTTTTATCAATAGCTTTGAAATAAATTCAGTGATATTCAGGATCTTTTTGTCACACCATTTCTATAAGAAATGAAATATTCTAAGAATGGTATGCATTAGTTTTGATAAAAAGGTGTACACTCCGATTAGGTTAGAAATAACAGAAAAACTTTCAATATTTTAGCCATTTCTTATAACAAACAAAATAAACCACTATTCAGTCCATATAAACCAAAATAAGTTTTTATCTGCATTCAAATACGTTATGGTTAATACTTTTTTCTATATCACTATCACATAACATTCCGAATAATTCTTACTGCGATGATGAAAAGATAAAAAATCTGTGCTACGAAGATATAAAATCAAAACTCTCCAACAGTAACATTCTTATTAAAGATATACACATAAAAGAACATGATTTTTAAGAGACTTATTACGGTGACAGATCTTGAGAGTCTGTAGACATATTTACTTTCTGAAGATGATGCAGAAACTCAGAATTACGAAAAAGATGGAAAGTTATTTGAAAACTGATTGATCGCATAACTGATCGAAAATATTCATTAGAAAATTAGTTTTTTGCCTCAGGTATAGAACTCGAGTTCTTTCAACAAACAATTTTCTCTGTATAGCTTCATTTTACCCTATAAGCCTTTTTCAACCTTATATTTATTTTTAAATTCCAAAATAATGATATCCACTCACAATTATTATAGCATTATGTTGGGCAGATGGTATAAAGATATCGATAATCTAACAAGCTGGATACTGAAATTCTGGCTTGATTTCTTTTTTTTAAAGATTGCAACTAAAACAAACTATAGTAACATTTGTTATAATTTAAATTATACTTTAGTTGCTATTAGTGCCAAAGTTTCTCGATGCCATTTTAAACAAAGAAAAAACCTGCAATAAATTTTCTCTCCAAAATATCCAATCCAAGCAACATTCTATCGCGTCAAGATCACGATGTTTATTTCCTGAAACTCCTTACAGATTTGAATAATTTTTTTCCCGCAAGTATAAAATTTCAAATTCTTCCAATGCAGGTTGCAAGATGAAAAGATAAAACTTGTTACTAAGAGAAATAAAATCACAGCAACATGATCCCTTTTATGAAACAGCCACCATGGATTTAGTAGAAGACCATTACCTGGACGTAGATCTTGCTTAGAGAACACAGTGGATGCAGTTGCAATTTCAAAGATGATGTCTAAAACGCAAAATTACGAGGCGTACATCGAGGGCGCAGGAGAGTCACATCGCATTATCCTGCGTTACGATTCGCTACTCGAAATCCTCGAGATGAACTCTACTTCTTTATTGCTTTAGGTGAAGGCATCCAAGTTCCAAGTGTCGGTATAAAAAGTCTGCAAAGGCAGTTCCTGGTCGTTGAGCGAAGCAAATTACTACATGAATGCTTTGCTTGGTAGATAAGGGCGCGAGAAAAGGTGAATTAATTTGATGGGTTGAAATGCGGAGGATGCTCATATTTGCGGCAGTATATTAATAAAGTTTACAAAAAGACGCTAAGAGAATTTAATACGTCGTATGAGACTATGAGAGACTAAAACTGTGTGAACGTCACGTAAAGATGAAATCTCTTTTGAATCTTTTATATCATCTATATATGCGTAAGATTAACTGAATAATTATTCTTTAATTAGTTTGCATACAAATTAGCTATACATTAATCTTAAGATTTATTAGTTAAAAATATTTTGTTACTTTCCGTGAAAATTACTTGTCTTACATAATTAGAATAGCAATAAAAATGCATTTAAGATCTAATGAACCCTATCCCTTAATTAGTTTATTTTATTAATTATAATCTAGTTCAAAAGTTTCTTAATTATAAATTTGTTCCATAGTAAAAAATTTTCTTTTAATTTTAAATAATTCAAAAAAATTTTTGTTTGAAAATAGGACACTTCTAAAGTTGATATCAATTCATAAATTTATGATAAATTTTTTTACTTATGATGGTAATTTTCCAAACAACTTTGGGCTATTTTTTAGGCTATTTTTGAAACTAATACTTGTTTCAGAATTTATTCGAAAATGTTTGCTTACTTTTAGTAGTAGAAATGTTGCATACAAAATTAATGAATAAAGATAAAAAATTTTAAATATTTCTAAAGAGTCATATTTAAATGTAATCTATATTAGAATCATAATGTCCGTGACGGTCACTATGTTTGGTTTATTTCGTGTCACAAAGAGATTCAGAAATCTGTTCTACGTCTAAGCAAATTAGCAACTAGGGGTTAGAAATTACTGTTTTGATTCTTAGTGATTATTTAATATCAATATCCAGAATTATTGTTTTCCCTAATATAATCAATCTTCGCATTTTTTTAGTTTTATATTTTCTGTTTGTTTTTTCCTCGAATGTTGGGAAAGGCTGATCTTTGCTAAATTATAAGATCTTCAAAGAATCCATACATTGCTATTTGACTGTTTTTTTTTTTTTTTCAGACCAGTTTACGCAGCCATCCTTTCTTTTTCTATTCTATGTCTATTCATCGACGTTGAACTCCAAGTTATTATATATTAAATAGAAGTTATAATCTAGAATTAATTTATTTTCCACTTCTGGTGTTGGATTATGATGTCATCAGTCATTTATTTTCTTTTTATTTAATTCGCACGGAAAATTATTTAGAATACTTAGTTTTTGTAAAGGGGTCTTTCTTTTCGCCTCATTTTGGAATTGAATATGTATATATTTTATATTTAATAATTTTTCCTTAATCGTTCTTACTGAAAGGCTTCCTTTGAACTAAAGATTTTCATTCATCATTTTTTTTTTGTTGTGTTGTATGAATTTTTTCTTTCAAGTTGTTTTTTTGCGGTTTATTATTTTTACTTGGACAAAACAAAATACATGTTAAAAATAAATTATAAAATACAAAAAGTTAGTATCGAATTGATTCATCGTTCTGTTTTCCATGCTTTTTTTTATTTCTTAAACACTCTACAATCTGTCATGAGATTTTCCAAACAACTTTCGTAGTAAAATCTGGATGACAATCAGATTCTGAGATATTGTTCGACAAGCTAAACCCTGTCTTAGATTTCGGTCCAGCAAATCTTCCACTTTATAATAATAGATAAAATAATAAAACTTGCGAAAGCACATCACGTTAAGAGATTGTAATGATATAGAATTTTGTTAAATTGTATGAAGGCATCATCTTGCCTTTCTGGGACTTATGACGGTCAAACATTTCACTATTCACAATTGTCTACTTACAAGAACGGATTGATATTTTTCTTGGCTTGATGAAATTTTATTTGTTTTATTCGCAATTAAGAAATATAATTCGGATCTAATCGCAAACAGACATACTCTCCCTGACTTCTGACTCTGTGGACTGCCTCGGGCTTTGGCGATTTTACACTACTGATGACTAGGAAAGCCAATCATGGCTGAGAGGTCACCTTTAACGTAAGTAACTTAACAGGTGCGATAATTGACGATTAAAAATGCGAGTCCAAGAATAACTATTAACCTGTCTGCTTGTTAAACGACGAGAGAAGTGAACTGACGCGCATCGTACTCGAGCGGCCAATCATTGCACTTGCCATCAGTCTATGGCAGGCTGGTAAATGCGTTTCGGACTACCTCGAACTGCACAGACTTGCTCCATTTAGCTGCTCATCTTCTATTTTTTGCTCTGGCTTCTGGTAGCCTGTGTTGTTGTTGTGTTTATGTGCAAATTCAGTCAATAGATGGCTTACTGGGGTTGAAAGCATGAGTTCAAAGTGTAGTTATTCAGTCGATGGTGATTCACCTCAATGGATTAACTAAGTTTTTGTTGCGGATTCGATGCTCGGTCGACAGAAAGGTGGATCTTTTTTGATATTCAATTTGATTTGAATAACTTCTTACCATTTCTGAGATAAAAAAAGTAATAATCTTTGCATTTTCTGCGGCTGTAAATTTTTTTGTTTTAAATCACATATACAATCTCAATCCTCCTAATTCAACAAGCAAGCAAAGGTTGAATGAAATGACCTTATCATATTAATCTAACGAAAAGAGTACTGCAACAATAACCTTCATTCTTTTGCATGTGTAGACTTTAATTTGGACTAACGAAAGGTTCATTAATCGTGATAAGTATCCTTAAATTTTTGAGATTACCTTCATCTTCAGTAAATTAAATATACCAATTTTCCTTTTAAAAAGAGGTTCTAAGATGTTTTCTTAATAATCATGAAAAGAAACCGCAAAAAATTAATATTGTAAACAATCCTCAAGGTTTAATGCTTTTTTCTTATATAAATGCAAAATATTTCCTTAATTTAATATATCAAATAGATTTCTAAGCAGAAAACCAAAGAGAAAAATTAGAAATAATAAAAAAATAAAGCAATTAAATGTTTAAGGAATGGAAAACCTTAAATAACTTGCAAAATTTTATTGGTCTAATGAATATTTGCATTGAGAATTAGTTTATCCTTAAATTTAGTTAGAATTAATTAATCTTATAAACGCATTTCGTAATAATTTACATAATTAATAGTCATGTATGTGAAAGCAATGATTAATTAAAGCCGTTTTCAAATTAATGATGTCTGGTAAGACGGTTTTTCTGAAGTGTCCTGCATCAAATCGCTCAGTTTGAAAAATGTAAAAGAAATGTTTAATTAATCGTCTCGTCGATAGGAATCTCTTGCATCATATACATTCAATGCAATATTGTAGAATTTTAAATGCGAAAAAATAATGACGTTTGTTTGATAGAAAAAAGTACCATCTAAGGATATTTACACTCAAAAAGGAGTTTAACAGTGAATGGGTTTGGTTATGAAACTTGCAAAAGCCTGAAAAGAGCAAAAGTGCATTGCCAAAGAATAAAACGTTCAAACGTAAAATGCATGTTATGATGTTAGTGCTCAGATAGGAAGTCAGTCAATTAACAATTTATTTAATACATTATGAATAGTAGAAAATGATAATTACTTTCATAGGAAAATGTTATATTCAATTAAAGCTATTAGTTAATTGAATGTTCATGTGCATGATTTAATTCATAGTCAGTGCTATTCTCCATCGATGCAGAAAGTCTATAGTTTTAACGTTAAACGTCGAAATACGTTAACATCAGAGGAATGTGTTTTCGATATAATACATTGTAATATCAATATATATTTATATTTGTATTAATGCATCCAACTTTAATTTGAGGTATGAAGAATTAATGTGACTTTAAATTAATAACTAATCATCTAATCTTTAAAGAAAAGCGGCAATTCTACTGCATTCATTAAACTCGCTTTTATAAAATTTATTAAAATTTAAGATATAGAGATAGGTCGATATAAGAATAACGTCTAAGTGAGAATTCTACATCAAGATGTATCATAATGTTTGATTAAAATTGCTTGTATTCAAAATCTGGAAATTTATTATTATTTTTCTTTCATGAAAAATATTAAGGGAAATATTGTGATGAAAAAATTTTATCATTACGTAGATTGAGGCGGTATTCTAAAATCTATGCATGTGATAGTCATCGAATCCGGAATAGTGTTTCCATGATTCTTGCGGTACTTATGTAAAATATACAGAGTGGTTATAAATTGATTGGATTACATTTCAAAATTAATAAAAAACTACTAATGCATTACAGCTACGGTTTTTTAAATTAGAGAGCATTTAAAAAAAATTATTTTCAGATAGGTAACGCGCCGTTACAGGTGATCTAAGGTGACACCAGTGGACAATCTTCTCATTTTTTGACAGCATTAATATCTGCAGAAGCACTTGCAGCTAGAAGGAAATAAAGCCGTAGTATTTGTAGTGAATTTTACGCTCTTTAAATTGATTAATCATGAAATTAACTGAATAGTTTTTCTCGATATAATCTAGAAAATATCTAAAGAGAACCAGCAAACGCGTATCGGTTCGGTGATGTTAAAGCATTGTGTAATGGAAAATTTCGCTGTGCAAATTTAGAACAATCTGAATGTTACGCATCATCTGAAAAATCTTTTTTTTAGGTTTGTCTCTCATTTAAAAAGAAAGACGTATTTGCAACATTATTAGTTTTTAAAAATAATTTTTGAAATGTCAATAATTAAGACAATCTATTTCCTAAATTAAGTTCAAAAAATAAATGATTTTCCTAAATTCCTGTTAAACGGTTTGGTGTAGATTTACTCGTAGAATATTAGTAAATAAAATGCGTCCATTTCCGGCCATTGATCTTACTTGATATCGTCATTCGACATTTTCACTTTAGGAATTCAAAAGTCTTAAGATCGTATACGGAAGAACATTCTACATTTTAAAATGATATATTCAAAACATTTATGAAATATTTATAATCAGTTGTTTATTTAATGCGAGGTTTATAGAGAAAATAAATTTCCAAAGTTGGTGAATAGGAAAAAAAACTGGAAACATTATGTGCAACGAATACACAATACAGACACTCTTAAAATATTTGCTAGTAGAACTAGAAAACTTCCTATACTGTAGGATCAACATTTGTACCCGTATATGATAAAGTTTGCAACATGGATAAGAATCATAGTACATTACAAGTGTATGCTCGGATGCAGGTCCTTCCTACACTTTGCTTACTCTCGTACTAGCAGAAGATTTGTGACAACAGGATATCTTAAAATGGATGCTGATTTTCGAATCGTCAAGGACCAATTCTCCACAGCCTCTTACACTGCTCCACTTGAGGGATAGATGTCGAATAGCTGAGTGTTAGGAAATTGGTTTCAGGACCCATATGTCATAATGCTTAAAAGACGTTGGGTATTTTGCCTTGGGTGGAATCTTGTATGGTTGATATTTACAGGTTCTCGGAAATTACCTAATACCTGTAAGCAATTGATGTAATTATGACAACAATCATATTGATTAAAGCTCGTTTTGTGAATCAAAATCTAAATCAAGACTTATCTTCGTAGTTGGTCGGATAAAGGATACTGGTCGAATTTCTGCTACAATGCGATAGTTGGAAATTGGAGAAATGCGATAGTGGAAAAAATGGGCAAATTAACGCTATGATAGCCATATCTAAATCTCTGAGGCATGAGTACCTATCAGCAAGCAAAGCCTTCCGTTATGCTCAGAGAACACTTTCTATTTATAAATTTTTTTCTTAGTTGTTGCGCAAGACATATATCATCTTGATTGCTATAAAATGTTAAATGTGATGAAGATTTATGCATTGAAACAAGCTAGAGAAATGTCAGTAAATTTATTATTCTTGCTTGCAATGATTCGATAATAAGCAGATATTTAACAAAACGCTTTCTTTCTGAGTAATTGAAATAAGTGAAAACTATTTTCCAAAGAATAAGCACTTAAAAAAATTGTTTCAACTGAGTGAAAATTTATCCTAAATTTCATTATTAGGAACTTATTCCCGTTCTTCTACCAATGTTTAAAATTACATGAAAAATTATTGTAAGCTTATATTAATTTGCAATTATATATATTTTTTTTGGATCATATAAATAGGTGCTAATTTTGCATCATTCTATTTTACATTCATTGAATTGCTTTAATTAATCTTGTTTAAATAAACAATCTAATTTAACATTCTAGTTTATTAAACTCAGATGGGCAGACCATGATTTATTTTTTTAGTCAAACAGACACTATCAGCTTCAATGAGATTTCTTAATTTGATGATCCTTCTAATACTGAAGGATCCTTTTAATTCATCGCCTTGGAAAAACCTCATATGGAAGAGTAAAATTAATTCAAACAGTTTTATACATAAGGTTAGAATCTTCAGTACTAAATAGATGAAAAATTATTTTTTTTGCTCGTAGTACTAATTTCATGACGAAAAAGTGCAATGTATATCTTTACCCCTTTATTACACGATATTCTTTCAATATCTTAGTTTAATCTTGGGTGAGTAATTCTGACATCAGATTTTGCAAAACTGAAATTAAAGTTTATAAATTTGTTAATAATTTTTAAATTATTATATATTATTAAATTGTATAAACTTATTTATAAAATAATTGTAGCTGGAATACGGCATATCTAAAATATTGAACTGATTTAAATAAGAAAAATTAAATTTTCACACATTTATCAACATTTTGTGATTTTGGTCTGTTAAGTTTATTCGAAATTCTTTTGAATTAGATTGAGAAGAGCTGTTATAATTAAATGAACCTGGAACACAGTTTAATTTAAATCAAGATTAGAATAACTTCTGGTTGAGTTTCAAAATATGACGTTGACTTGTTCTTTTTCAAAGGCAATCCCATTTTGACGAAATATAAGTTGTTTACCAGTAGATTTCTCACCAGTTTTACCGAACTACTGAAAACAAAATTAATAAAACAATCATTGGAGAAACACAGAAATGTATAAAAAAATCAAATTAACTCACCGTTATCGAAGAAGATGTGTAAAAAATCATTCATCAAATTGTTGTGTTTTATTAATACATTAAAGGTTTAAAATAAGATAATCCATTAAATGAATCATAGCTTAAGTACACAAATTACACGTACCATATTGGCATTCCGTTCCAATATATCCTTTCTGGCAGATGCATGTTGAAGGTGGATAACAGGTCCCTCCGTTTCTACAGTTTACTCTGCACGCCTGTTTCACTGAAATAGAACACTGTTTGTTAAACAGAGAGCTCGATAAGCAAACATAATTCGTCTTTCATCTTAATATATGGTCCCTTTCAAGAATTAAATTCACTTAATGATTCAGAAAGTAGCATTTAATCAATTTAATGACGACTCGAACTATTGATTTAAAATATTAAAGTGCTCAATTAAGCAGCATTGCCGATAACTTAAAATATTGATTTGCAGCAGAATTTATAATTAATAGCATGGAGATAAATGAGATAAGATTTAAATAATCAATTTGTTTCACAACACTTATTATATACTTTTGCTGTATTTAAAATTCGCTTCTAAACATTATAAAACGAAGCGTAAAGTTTTACTATTAACGACAAATCAAATATCGATTTAATAAAGAGTGATTTATCGTGATATTTCCAGTTATTTCCCTATTTTAAGTCTTCCAAGAATGCAATTAATAGTTTAGGGCCAAGAGGTGTAGAGAAAAATGATATGATCACTAACTACTCCAGTTGACAGTACGCAGAAATCGACGCAATGCATCATTACATCCAGCTAAATAGTCCTGAATAATGCTACGGTTAATGGTAAGTCAAGTTGACAGCGAAGAAAGTTACTCAGTAGATCATTGCATTCATGTACATAATCCTGAATAATGCTATATTCACAGACAGCTCAAGTTGATAGTGTAGAGAAAGCTACGCAGGGAATCATTGCAGCCACTTAAGTAGTCCAGAATATGATTTCTGGTAAATAAAAGTAATTGACGCATTTAAACAGAATTTATTTCTACTTTTTAGCTACTGATGATTACTGTAATAAAAATTTGCAAGGTGTTCCAAAAAATGGTGTGTAAACTTTATGCGTTAGTGTAGGGTACAATGATGAAAGACTTTTTATAGTAAGTTGTATCTGGAAGCGCTACCGACGACTGTTAGAGAGGGAATTTTTCACAAATTTGTAGGAAAGAAGCTGGCAGGGTAATTTCAGACGGGGACTTGGACACGCATTATGTGTATAGATAAGCTGATGGTAATCCGAGAAGACTTCCCAAGTAGATATATCTACCCCTGAATTTCTCACAGTCAGTATACATTAAGTACGTGGAATAGGACACATTGGCAGTATCGGACATCGAATTCAAAAATAAAGTGTCTGATTCTTAAAGCAAAATTAAACTCAATAATCAGAAGTACAATCTATAAATAATCCCAATGTCTTTAAATGATAACTCTCCTCACGGACAATCAGTTCTACGAACTCATCACGATTAGCAACTCAAAACGATGGTTACTCTACATCTTCACAGAATGGTAGTCCTCCTTTAATGTAACCAAATTCCTTGGCGGATGACTTCAAAATCCTTTAATCTACAGGGGAGCTTTGGCTAGTGACACCTCACTGTCTGCAATAACACTGGTGCAAATCAACCTAACCAAGAGCAAGGTGTCAAAAGCACATATCGTTAAACTAGCTTCAATCTACAAAATTAACTTTTTTCTAGTGCAGAAACCATACACCAAAGGAAGGAAAATTGTTGGAATTCCTCGCAGCTGGCTACAACGGCTTTCCTTGAATGATAAAGCGGGAATAATTTCCATCACATCAACAAATAGCCCAATATTTTCAACTGCATCAACCAACGTAGTTTCAATCAAAGTTCACGTTACAATTGACCCAATCACACTTATCTTGGCCCACTTTTCTCCATCAGCCGAAATTAAGGACACTATTCAAGACCTCTCCATCCTTCTTACTAAATTAGGATCAGAATCAGCATTAGTTGGAGCGGATATGAATGCACCAACACCCAATGACGATATGCTTCTAGCAGTCCCAGGGGCAATTACATGGAGGATTTCATCTCCAGAACAGATTTGAACCTTTCAAGCGAATCTAAGTCGGAACCAACATTCAACATCGTATTGCAAAAGGCTGGAAAAACCTGTCATTAATTAAAGGTCACCAACTCCCTGCCGTATTCACCTGGAGAATACTCGACGACATCAGCCTGAGTGACTACAAATATATCCAAATTCAGTTGGGAGTTCCTATCCAATCTCACACATATCTTAGGTTCAAAAATTTCCGAAAATATTTCATAGCAACGACTCCAACCTTCAAGGCCCCAATAAATGCTTGCAGTACCAGAGAAGATTTGGATTTGCTTACACTTGACCTTGAAAGGAAAATATTTAACTCTTGTAAGAAAGCTTATACAATTAAAAAAGTAAAACAAGTCAAGAAAGTGAAATGGTGGACCCAAACTCTTGAAATTAAGAAGAAAGAACTTCGAGCAGTTCATAGACGTTCTTCTTGTTATAACAGGAAATGAAAAATTAAAATACCAAATCTTATTCAGCCACAAGAAAGGACAATATAAAAAATTAACACTTCATGCGGAAAGATCTTCGTTCCGGAACTTTTGCTTTAAAACTCGAGACCCTTTTGGAATTTCTTATAAAACAATAATAAAAGATAACGTTCTTCCCTCTGAACTTTTCAAAATTTTGGGCAGTTCAGAAGAATGGGATTCTCAAACTTTCGTGTTGAACATCCTTTAACAACTTTACCCTCAAACATCCGCACCAACCCAAAGTCGTCAGCACTTACCATTTTCAACTGAACTCAAGTTCATCAAAAATGACTGGCAAGGATTTTGAAGAAAGTCTCTAGCAAGAAAGTGCCGGGTTTTGATGGAATAGAATTCGTCATCTTAAAATACATCTTCCAAAAATTTCGGGACCTCCTTCTCTCTTTCTACAATAAATACCTGCATTGTTTCCCTAACTCACTCAAGATTGGACTTTTTGTCTTATTCAACAAAAAGAGAAAAACAAAATCGGGGGTAACATTTTAAAAATATGTTTCTATGCTACCCATGTTGGTAAAAGTTCTTGAAAAAGTTCTGTTGAAACGCCAGAATAATTTCCTTAGAAAAAACAACATGCAACATAACAATCAATATGGTTTCAAAACAAACCAGTCCACAGAAGATGTCATCCTTCACTTACTGGATAAAATCTAATAACCATGGTCTTTTGATATCCCTTGACATCAAGGGAGCTTTCGATAACATTTAATATTCTTCAATCATCAATAGCTTGGATAATCTAAATTTCAATAGCCAAACATTAGAAACATTGAAAGATATTTTCACAAATAGGTAAATAGCGATTAACACTTTTCAAGGCCCTGCAAGATGGAAACAACTTAAAGAACGATCCCAAGGTTCCTGCTCAGGATCATCTTTCTGGAACATTGTGGATGATGAAGTCCTGCAACAAGTTTGACCAATCGGCGTTCACTTACAAGCATTCGCCAACGACTTCATATTCCTTACTGATGCCAGAACCAAACAAGAAGCTAAAAGTTTAGACAACTTATGTTTTCGAAAATTCAGGAATTGGACAGACCATCACACACTGCAAGTTTCTCTAGAAAAATCTAGTTACATCCACATTAACAAAAGCAAGCCAGACCCTCATTGGTACGCAGGAATCAAGTGGGGTCAATCTTCAATTAAAAGGAATTCTGTAATGAAATATTCAGGCATAACAATAGATTATAAATTAAAGTTTGCAGCACACCTTTCAGATATAAAGGTAAAAGCTAACAACCTCTTTATATATAAAAGACTTCAATTAGTCACCGGAGCCTCTTGAGGGGGCTAAATAAAAGTATAAGAAGAAAGCTCTATCTTACAACAGCCGAAAAAGTAGTTCTCTATGGTTCTGATGCATAGGCGCAAAATTTAACATCTAGGCAGTAGAGACTTCTAAATTCTATTCAAAGAAAATTTCTTCTAAATATTTCAGGGGCTTATCGCACGACATCAACGGCTTGCCCTCCAAGTCATAGAGGGCCTCCTCCCTCTTCTTATAAAAGTGAAAGCAGAGTCCACCCTAGTTAGAGTTTCACGCCTTAAAAGATACAGCAACTTTGAAGGATTAAATTACACTTTCAAAGACTTTGAACAACCCTCTCCACCAATCTTGACCTATCCAGCCCTTTTCAACATAGGAAACAACACTTCATTTAATGGTTACATCCCCTCAAATGGACAAGAAATTTTCTCAGATGGTTCAAAACTTAAGAACAAGACTGGCTGCGCATTTTGCGGTTTTGACAGAGGCTCATTACAAAAAGAATGGATGGCGAAACTCGAGTACCACAACACGGCCTTTCAGGTTGAATCCCTGGCACTAAAAGAGGAAATAGCCTGGGCAAATGGTCAGAAATGCAGAGCCAAATTATGGTGTGACAGCGAATCAGTCCTCAAAACAATCATATCACCAAAATCAAGGAACTCCATCATCAAAGAGATTCAAATGTCACTCCACACCAACCCGAAAATCGTATTTGGTTGGGTAAAACCTCATATTGGCATCCCTGGAAATGAGGCGGCAGACGAATTGGCAAAGAAGGAAGGTCCTAAATCTGAAATCGCAGCTCCCAAAAGTTATGTCAAGAAACCACTCAAAACCGCCTCACTTCAGACATGGCAAACAGACTGGGATGAAGGCGAAACATTAAGACTTATCCATAATAGCATACCAAAAGTCTCCGACATCCTATCATCCTGGACCAGAGAGGTTATTCAATTCGCCACTGGCCATGGACCCTTTCCCTGCTTTCTTAAAAGGTTCAATCTCTATCACACAATCGTTGCGCCTGTGGGGAAGTGTGCGACCCTCTGCACTTTGCTACTATCTACCCGTTGACCGTATCTTTCCACATGACGAAACCGAGTGATCATCTCACCAAACATTGATGGAAAAGATGCCTCTCCAATAAATACTCAAGATCCAAAATCATCCAACTAGTGAACTTTCTTATCGATAAAGAGGTCTTGTTTAAATTGGACCCTGAAATTGACAATAATTTTTCAGACAGTGACTCAGACATTGAAGTCGCTATCCCCCCTCCCAGTAACAAGACACTCCCAACGAGTTTATTTGTAAAGCGTTTTTCCCCTCTCTTTTGTTCTTTCCTTTAAAATGCTGCATAATTATTTTATAGTGTTTGGTATTTAGTGCATCACTTTGTATATTGACTTGGATTTATTATTTTATGTATTTAATTTGTTTTATATATATATATATTTTATTATTATTCTGTGTAATTTTTTTGCTCAATAAACTTTTTACGCACTCCCATAAAAATTGCAAACTGGAAATTTTTATCTCTGGAGTTAGGGGTGTGTCGTAGTGTAATGTAACGATATTCCTGTTCTGTTTAAATTGATCCGGGAATGTTGTAAAACCTGTGGCAGAAGAAAAACAAACGTTGAACATCTCTGGTAAAAAAACCGTGGTTTTTTCCTTATAATCATCAATGCCTTTTGTGCTTTAATTAAGTCATGTTTAGCAACGTTCTGCATTTCCTCTCTTTCTGTGACGTTCGCAATGCAATTTTTTGGACACAAATTCTAACGACAAAAAATCTTCGTAATGATTTCAAGTACGAACACTGACAGTTAGCGTAGGAGATTTTGAGACAATCCATATAGTGGAAACGAAAGTTGTTAAATGAGTTGCTGCTCAAGATGGATAATCAAATCAACCCCAGTTAGAACTGGCACGCATAGAACTATTAACCGTTAGAGCTCCAAAAACTAATTAGATGGTATTGCACTTTGCATATCACATTCACAGATTAAATTCCTTAAAAGACTACGAATTACTGTGTTTAGAAACCAAAACAAGTAGTAACGATCTCAGTAAAATCTTGTCTAAATTGTTTTAATAAAAAAAATGTATCATAATATGTTTTGAGGATAAAGTATCTACTCAACTCCATGTCTCCTTAGAAGTACCAACGGAGCTGTAAAGGTTAATACAGACTATAGATAAGACTTAAATCTGACAACCGGAAATCAATGATTTTTTACTACGTAGTATACACACATATCAGTTTCATTTTAAAATACATCGTATCGCTTTTCTTTACTTTCAGAGAACTAAATCTTTTGAACAAAATACAGAAAAGAGAAGCTTTAATAAATTTTAGAGGAAAAAATTTTGTGTTATCTAAATATTTAGTTTACCATCATTAAATTAAAAATAAAGAACACTGATAGCTTACTTACGAAACTGCGAGCACGAAAAGTGTGCTACCGAATTATTTAAAAACACTTACACGTTTCTCATTCCATGCTCCAGCAATTTATTATATAGCTTCCTCTCAATGAAAAAATCAAACGCATTAATTTCTAAAGCGAAGAATGGATAACTTGATGTTTTCTCATTAAGTTAATTGCCGCTTCTTTAATGGTTTCCTTTAAGAATGCGATAATTAATTTATTCGAAACTTGTTTTTACATTTTCGGAAATATTATGATTAAATACGTGACTTCTCTTAAGACTTTGATTTTCCGTAAATATTTGCTGAATTATTTATTGAGAACGGAACGCCCAATTTTTTTCCTCTCATATACAATGAAAATTATATTGCATATCTGTTGAGCCTTTTCATTAAAATGATAGCAATGACAGAGATAAAAATATAATTTGACAGTAAATTAAATTGAAACTAATTAAATTAGAGATGCTTATTTTTTCCACACCTTTACCTAATCAAAAACCAAGAAGAAATTGAAAATAAAGATTCATACATTCAACGCATTTCTTTCTTCTTAGAAAAGAGCCTATATTTACTATTATGCCCGAGTTGAACGTTTTTTATGCGTGTTTGGAAACGTAGAATGCTTCGCTAATTTATATTTTGATGGTTGATTTGATTTTGCCTTGCGATGATTAATTATCTCATTTTGAGATAATTAATTATTCTCATCTTAACATACGTACTGAGCTATAGAGAAATCAACGCTTCGGTTTTAAGCCCCTCGACTTTCTCGCATATTTACACAATAAGCTGTGTTCTGTGTTAACTTTCGTAGCGTAGTGAAGAAAATCAAACAATATGCATTGTGTATCTCTTCTTTCTGACCGATTGCATTAAGTTTTGATAAAGATCTACAATTTTGATGTCAGCATAGGACGCTGAATTTCATTTAGGTAACTTGTTGCGTTCACATATACATGAATAGACAGACCGACAGGCCAATTTCGACCAAACTTTTACAAAGATCTACAAGTCTTGTAAAAAAAAACTATACACCTGTTCACAGAAATATTTTCAAAAATGTCCTTTGGGAGCTCACAGAAGTCTAAAACGAGTAGATTAATTAAAATTTCTAGGTATCGCAGTTGATGTAAATGCCTGGCTCCAATTTGGAAGCCAAAATAACATTGGCTATCTTTTTGGGAAGCACTTAAGATTTATTATAAACACTGAACACAAACATTAACATTAATTTCTACTTATTACAAATGGGTTTAGGATTTGGGCAGTTGTTCAGTCCGCCAATTCACAGTTCTGAGTCTTTTAGCGTCGGCGCCTTATCACCGTAGGTGGCGCTGTTCTTATTGCGCATGCGCATTTGTTACAGAGGTGGAATATTTTTGATGATTACAATACTTTCTCTCGATATATTTCGCAAGCAACACCTTTCTCAACTTTTTTAAACTTCAAAGAGGAATTAAAAACTGAATTTTTCGCAACCAATAAAGAATAATTCAGAATTTTTTTAAACATCAGATATGAAGATGAGAACGAATGTGTCCGACCAGAAGTGAGAAAAAAATCAGGAATATACGCTCATTGGTTGCGAAAAATTCAGTTTTTTTTTTCTTCCTCTATGATGAAATTTCAGAAAATGGGATAGGTGGTGTTGCTTGTTAAACGACTATTTCGTATGCGAGAAAGATAAAATTTGTCAGATTTACTCTATACTGCATTAACAAGAAAGTTTTTTCCTTGTACTCTCTTTTGTTCAACTGAAAGATAATTGCAAGATTTTTTCATAATTAAAAATTTAATAATCATAATTATTTTTATAATGATACTTAGTAAGAAATTGTAATATGAAAAAAGTTACAGTGTGATTTATTAATTATGAAATGAATATTCAATTTTCAGACAATATACGCAAAGCATCTTGTCCCTCATTATTTTCGAATTAAGTCATACATTATTCAACAGAGAAGAAGCTAATGAACCGGCAATATTAATTAACAATGTTACACGCGTAGACATACTGCCCACATAAATAAAACCTATCATACTTCAAATATTAATGATACTCAAGTAAAAGACCATCTTTTATCCAATCAGAAAAAAATCATAATTTGGAGATAAAAGTAGAAAATTCATATTTCATTCGTGTCTCGTGAATCCTATAGCTAGATCGTTGTAAAATTTGTTCACTTCTTATAAATATGAAGCACCTGGCGTTGATTTTTATACACATCATTCATTACAGAATTTAACAACTAAACAATTCAAGCGCTGTAATTTACGATCAATATTTCGGCGATTTAAAAGTCATTTTTCTCTTTCTTCATATCATCATAAAATACCTTTTTATTTGCAAGTTCTTTTCGTTGTATTTATTTGATTGATATAAAAATTTAACATCATTATTTAACTGAAAGTGCACCGAAGTTTACCAGTTGGTCTTATTTATTTTTGTAGTTCTAAATTTAAGAAATTGCATTTGTGCGTGATGGAAGCAAAACCAACTCCAATAATTTTACTGTGCCTTATATATTGATATGCTTCTGTACTAAAATGGAAAAAAAAGAAAAGAGAACTCTCATGTGTTATTAGTAAAATATTCAGAATGGTTTGGTTTGCCGCTAAAAAATTTATATCAAAATAATTATATTTTTTCATTATTATTCTAAAAACACAGTCTTAATTAACTAAAAATGAATGCATTTAATACTGTTTAATATGTCACAGATTGAAAGAAAAATTTTTTCGAACAAGCAGTGTTTATTTCATCTCAAGATAATCTATAGCTGAGTTCTCTATTTTAAATAAAACTAACTCTGTATTTTTATACTGATTTTATTTTAATCTTGTTCTTTTTATTTAATTATGCTTAGGGATATAGATTATCCTATTTTGAAAGCGCCAAACATTTCAGAAACTGTCCAAATTTTCGTCCTCTATTGCATGTTTTAGAAATTTGTAACAAGTACACACATTCATTTAATAATTCAATGAATTTGTTAACAAAATGCAAACATTTATCTTTTTGAAGCATACACCACTTCTTAGTCATTCGAAAATTTCAGAGACTGCCCAAAATTTGGTTCATTATTGAAACGTTTTAGATATTTCTCACCTGTTTCTCATTCATTTAAATAACGGACGGAATTTTTTATCTCACAGAAATCTGAAAGTTTAAATTATTCGAAGCATAAGTTTTTCTGTGAAGGTCGGAGGGGTTCAGAAGCGCTCTAAAATCTCGTCCAAATTGAAGTTCATCGATAACTGAACAAAGGAGATAAAAGAACCCTCCCCCTTTCAATATAATTCAAAGAAAATAAACACCAAAAAAACCAAAAAAAAAAATACTCTGAGAGAATCGAATTAAATAAACAAGGAATCCATTCTAGTCCACTTTTTCAAGGGCTATAAACTAAATTCGAAATGGATTCAAAATAATTGGACAATTTTTCTGTAAGAGGCTTGCCTTACGCCGAACTAAAGCCTTTCATATCCCGAAATTTCCCAATCCAAGATGAACAAGATAAATAAACAACGAAAGAATTTTTAAAAAGAATAAACAAATATAATATCGCTAACAAAATTGATTTAAAACTCGTTAGCCATCTGGCAGAAATTGCCTTCATAAAAAAATTATAAATTCTTTTGTTGTTTATTTATCTTGTTCGTCTTGGTTTGGGAAATATTGAGCTATGAAAGGCTTTAGTTTGACGCAAGGCAAGCCTCTTACAGAAAAATGTCCCAATTATTTTGCATCCATTTCGAATTTAGTCTATAGCCCTTGAAAAAGTGAACTAGAATGGATTTCTTGCGTATTTAATTCGATTATCTCAGAGTATTTTTGTTTTTTTTTTGTTTTTATTTTCTTTAAATTATATTAACTTATTAAATTATATTATTCTTATGCAGACATATTTATTTCTAACGAAATTAATTTCCCCATATAGGAGAGAAATTCAAGAAATTAAAATTATTAGCATAACATACAAATTCTTTCACAATGTGAAAAAAGGAAATGAATTTTATTTATTTCCAAAATAAATTTCATTAAATCATGATGTATAGGATTTTTAAAAAAGTTTGCGAGTTTGATTCTTCATCTCCAAATATAACCATTGCTAAAAGGTAAGTTGCAATACAATTAACAATTGTATTGTACCAGAGTAGTTTCTTTCTAACAGTTGAGAGAGCAGATATTTTGAAATGTGTTCAACTTGAGTATTGCCGAGGAAAAAATAACCATAAAGGCACTAAGGCTAAGCGGAATCATAACAAAAGCAGGAAACTAGTATTTATATAATCTAATTTATATAGCGCTTACTTATGATGCAAGTGGAGAATTATGATGATAAAATGAAAAAAATAATGCAGGATGTAATGTGACTTCATTCACTTTCTAGTTTAATAACTTAATTGTATATATAGTTGATTGGATAAAGAATAAGTAAACCTCAATAAACAGAATAAAATAAAGAACATCACATACCACTTACCGTACTGGCACAAACTTCCATAGACTCCACGAGGACAGGTGCACTTGTAAGGAGGATAGCACGTTCCACCATTCTGACAAACCACTCGGCATTCTTTCTTCTTCGTAATAGCGAATACTGTATTATAATAAAAGGAAAATAATGGAGCATTCATTATCAAATGACAGACTTAATATAAGTTCACAGATATTCAAACCACTGTATTAGCTGTATATTTGTAAGTATAAGTTTTAAAAAAATCGAATAAAGTGTTAGAAACTCTGATGTATTTAGGTTTTCTGTCGTTAGAAATTTCATTTGATATTTCATTCTCAAAACCATTAATGACCACTGTATTGTTTATTAATGTATAATGCCAGTTTTAATTAATTACTTAAAATAAATGCAGAGCAAAGTTTCTATTAAATTGGTTTTGGAAAATTAGGCTTAGTTAACAGCCAAAAAATCAAACCATGGTTACACTAGAAGAAAGATTAAAATGTATTCTTTTAATAGTTGAAATAAAATCTATCGCAACTGTTCAAAGAAGGTTTAAAATGCAGATCTCTCTCCAATAGTCTTAGGAATATTCCTTAACCGTTCCTACACTGAAAAAGGCTCCTTTTATTTACAGATTTGCATTCATCAATTCATCGTTTTTTTATTTTGTATTTGGTAATGCATTTTTTTCTGTTAGTGGATTTTGCATTAGTTGTACTCGGAAAAAACGAAAGTTAGTGTCAATTGATTCATTAGTTCTGTTTTTCATGCTTTTTTTTATTTCTTAAGCACTCTGGCAATCAGCATGAGATATTCTTCAACAACGTTCGTTCGTAAATTTATGACAATCAGATCTGAGATATTGTTGGCAAGCTGAAACCCGTCCTAGATAGGCACAAATCTTCTAGTCATTAAATAATTTGCAAAAGTATTGTTACAATTTTTTGTAATTTTCAATCCTACACTGTACGAAACTAAAATGATGTTACTTTTATAATATATCTAAGGCAGAAGTAATAGAATCTAACTGGCTGAAACGACATGTTTATAATTTAGAAAATACAATTTATTATTGGATGAATTTGTGACGAATAAATGAGCAAAATATGATATTATGATTTTCACCGTCTCTTGCCATCCAGCATTACAGAAAAGGTATTTAACTATTTTATATTCATTGACATCTCTTTGCAACCCACATAGAAAGCATCTCAAGATGGATTGTTGGAAAACTGTTTTATTGGCACTAAAGCCAAGTATGGCAGTGCTCCGTAGCACGGTTTAAAGAGTATTACATGGTTTAAATTTCATTTCTGTAACGAATATGTTAGATTAATTAAATCACACAAAATTACCAAATTAATTAAAGGTTATAGAATGATCAGATTAGGTTAATAGTTATCATAGTAGATTAATTAAAGAGTATACAATCATATGCTTTAATCAATATGCTCATTATAGAATATTATAGATGAATAAAGCAGTATGATGAAATTGCTAAAAGCAAACATTTTTTATCAAATTATTTGCAGAATTAAAAACATAAAACAGTTTCACAATCAATACAAATTTTCAATTGAATACAGAAAACAAAATAAATCGTACATACGAATTAATTTAATAAATTTTCTTTGTAATTAATTATCTGTTAAACTAAGTAATTATGTAACTTATTTAACATATTGATTTGTGCATTATAAAAATTCAACAAATTCTGCTACAAATTTGCTCATTACAAAGTTTAATAACTTAAACGTGTAAAACTATTGTAAACTGTTTGGTTATTTGTAATATTTGATGGAAATTTTCGGCAATTCAATGAATGATGTTGGGTGGTTTTATAAGGTGCACGGAGGTTGGGTGTCTCTATCTAGTTATGCTATTTTTGTGTGCCTTCTACCCTCCTTAGTTGCTAGGATGTTTTCCCCAAAGGGATAATCTAGTTCACTCAGGTGGCGAAGATGGAGAATCATTTCGTCGCTTAGCAAGCAACATCACCTATCTCAATTTTCCAGTTTTTACAAGACGAAGAGCAAAAAAGTTTTTTTCCGGAACCAGTAAAGAATATGGCGGATATTTTTTCACGTCGGAAACAGATATAAGGTCCCATGCTCATTCTAGATGTGAAGGGAAAAAAACCTGCCATATTCGGTATTGGTTGCCAAAAATTTCCTTTTTTCCCTCTCTTGTAAAATTGAGTCAGTTTGGTTTAGTTTAGTTGTATAAACGTCCAATTTTGAAGCAACACGAGGTCAATTGTGAGACGAATCTCGGAATTTTTAACTGCTGTTAGATGACGAGAGCGACACCTCTGCTGCCAATCCCTGTCCGAAATTCCGCACAACACCAGAGGTAGGGCGTTTAACCCATTATATCAAGTATAACGTGCACCAAGCCCACATACACGGCGGATATGGGTTTCAAATCATGAACCCTCCAGCCACTGTGATCTTCTGGAAAATTGGCATAGGTACAGTTGCTTGTTAAGCGACGATATGCTTTTAAGAAATCATAAAAATATAAATAAATAAGTAAACTTATTCCTAAAATGTAAGGCATAACCGGAATATTTTTCTATAAACAAGTAAAAAATTCCTCTCTCGTAAAAGTGAAACTTATTTGAGTGAGCACATTCTCCAACAACTTTGCACAGTCAAAAACATTATTTAAAACAAATACATTGGTGGTTGAAATTTGGACAATCCATATGAATGCGATCTTAGATTAAATCCAATATGACACTTAAGATATATCATATCCTCAGGTCACTCACCTGAATTATTATGTACAAGCATGGGTGTTGTGACCATCAACTCAGTGGTTGTAGTCGTTGTCAGAGTCGTCGAGGTGGTGGGGCAAAGTCTTACAAAACAGGCTTCAGTTTCGGAACGTTTAGAACTTGCTTCCGCGCAACTTTCTAGATTCACACCATTGTCTAAACAATAGGACGTTCTTGTGCGGCGGCCCCAGTTGCACGTACTGCTGCATGGCGACCATTCTGACCAAGCGAGTTCTAAAAGAAGAGAAATAGAGTGCAGAATTATAGAATTTTATTATATTCACAGGGCAACGCCGACATCCAATAAGAATAGAAATGCCGCTTAGTTAAATTCAATTATTTCGAAGTACACAAGTATCTGAGTAATCTGGCATATATCATATCAGAGGACCGCCGTGTTGCCGAAAGCGTTGCAGTAGTGAAAGGCTCATTTAAAAAGAGGTATTTTTATAGCAAAACCAATGTTTATCTCACAAAATATAAAATATGAAACAGAAAATTATACAATATATAATAAACATTACAAAATATAATTCAAAATCTGATTCCAAGAACATTGGCAAGTGGGGGGTTCCTTTAAGAAGACCATTCACATATATTCAAAAATGGATTTTTTTTTATCGCGGGAAGGAAAAAGCAATCGTAAAGGTTGAAAATCAATGAAATGTGGAAGAAATGATTTTGAGTGGTGGAATTACAACCAAATAAAAATCCAAGATTTCATGCGCCGATTCCAATTTGAGATCTCGATACGAGGATAGCGGCACATCAAAGGGTTTGCCTAGATTGGGACTTCGCGACGAGGGTTGAAAATCGGAAATTCGCCGAGTGCGGGGGGAGGAATAGGGGGATTGGAGATCTACGGTAGCGCACTTTCGAGCCTACGTGAAAGACGTGAATTTTTCGATTAAAATGGGTGAAGAAAAACGGGTTTAGGACAAAAGGCCCTTTTGGAAACGCCGAGTTAAAGAAGAAGCCGTGTGGCTATGGGCCTGATTATGGAGAGACCACTGTATTGTTTATTAATGTATAATGCCAGTTTTAATTAATTACTTAAAATAAATGCAGAGCAAAGTTTCTATTAAATTGGTTTTGGAAAATTAGGCTTAGTTAACAGCCAAAAAATCAAATAAAAAAAGTTTCGACGACAAAAATTTAGGATTCAGAAATGATCCATTTGCATCACAAAGTTAAAATAAAAATAATAGAGTTTGTAAATCATTGGAGAAGTATTTTGAAAAAATTAATACAAATGCTACTTATGCAACGGTCTTGCCATAGAAAGAATTGAAAATGCATCTTATTAAGTCAACACAGCCTGGTAAACTTCGTTAATTTGTGTTGCATTTAAATAACGATTAAAAATAGTGTTTATATTATACATAAAAAGTAATAAATTTTGATCGTGGGAGGATAATTAATTTCGACCAAATATTACCATCTAAACATTTGAAACATAACATTTATATTTAATGTGCTCTATATGTTTGGACTCAAAGTTTAAGAACTCTTTTCTGTTCCCTTAAAAATAAATGATTTCTGATTTAATCTAATAATTCAGACATGTTCTCATTTTGTGCTTTCTGGTTAAATCTATAATACTTTTAAAATTAAAAGCGACTCCGGTTTACAGATTTTCAGAAAAAAAGTAGCTGAAAAATAACTGACGAGCGATGTTTTCGTAAAAGTATTTTTTTAACTATTTTTTTGAGATTTCACAAATGTTAATTTTTAAAATTCAGCTGTTAAGTTAAAATAAAAAGTCTTGTGAGAAAGAAACAAGGTTTTAAGTTTCTAAAAATAAATCATGAAAACGCATAAATTGGGAAGATAATAAAAAAAGGAGGAATTCAAATATTTTTTTTAAATGATTATCTTTAATCCTTTTCATTAGATTGCTTTTTCTAAGAATAAATTCCTTCAAAAAATACTTTTTAGAACATTTTTTACAAGATTGGAAGGCACGAGGCATTCTCTTGATTGGATCTGCAAAATCCGATGCAACTGGACAGGGGATTTTAGGTTACATTTTGAAAATATTACTTGATTTATTTAGCCTATAACGCAACTGTCTGGGTGTCTACTATTTTCTTTATTCCTTTTCATTAGATTGTTATTTCTAAGAATAATTTCCTTCAAAAAATACTTTTTAGAACATTTTTTTCAAGATTGGAAGGCACGTGGCATTCTCTTGATTGGATCTGCAAAATACGATGCAACTGGACAGGGGAGTTTAGATTATATTTTGAAAATATTTCTTGCTTTATTTAGACTATAAAGTAACTGTCTGAGTGTCTACTATATCTTTCCCTTTCTATACGTGATGCTTTATCACACACGAATTGAAATTCTTGCTACGATTGAATTTGGACGAAAACAGATTTTTATATAATTCTTTGTTTTATTTAATTCTTCAGAATTGAAAATATTTGTAGAATGTCCGTAGACGTTGAGTAAAGAGTGTTTATCTTTGAAAAATTCTCAAAAGTCAACCTAAAATTCTTAAGAATCAGTAAACTATATCATTTCGATTATTATTCAGGCGTATTAGATGATAATATGTTAGGAAATAATTCCTAAAACACTATATTCAATCATTTGATACAACATTTTTCTAAAACTATCTTACGTTTGTGAATGGTAGAAAAGTTTTACAGAATTTCAAAGTTAAATTGAAGGTGTTTTATTAAACTATATAATTATGTTATGATAATTAATAAATAATACAGAAACTAATTAATCCATGCTTGTTAAAAAAATAAACCATGTCTTTTATTGCCTATCAGATAATTAGGTTAACTATTGCATGCAACTTTGAAGCCTTTTTTAAAAGAAATTATAATGATTTGTGAACAAAGAGACTAAGGAGATATTTCAGAAGAAGGCATGGAATTTTCCCCTTAAAAGTTGTATTAAATTGTCACAGAACGAACCCGCCAGGCGTATAATTACTTTCATAACATGATGTCTTTCAACATTGAGAAATTATCATTTTATGTGAACAAACTGGAATTTTATATATAGTAGAATAAGTACAATCTCAAGTAGTTTACTAGGAGAATATGACAGGAGTTTTTTTATTTGGAACTGAACATTTAGAACAGAAAGAACTGCTAAGAGGTTTAAAAATCGATTATTGCATATAATATTTTGTTTTAAGACGGATCATGATTGCTAATAAATTTCAAAGAATTGGCATTTCCAAATTTCGAGCTGAAAGTATGAACTGAAGAAACTAAAATGATTTTTTGTACTCGCCTTAATAAGTAAATACTATAAGTTCATTTTTCCACAAACAATTAAAATGAAAAAAAAAACCCTAATTATAAACCGATAAATTTGCGCATAGTACTAGAAAATCACCCGTCATGGTATGACGGGTGCAAATTGCCTCTTCATTCGAGAGCTTCCCCGTCAAATTTGACGTGTTTAAATAGATATATATGAGAGAGAAATGTTTAATATTGATTGAAAACAAATAAAATAAACAAATATTTTATGACAGGATATATTTTTTAAATTTACATATTATTTACATATTTCTTTATTCAAAAAACCTCTTGGTAAACAACACTCCGTGAGAAGTATTTTCCGTTGTTTAACAATTTTATTATAATTCAATAACCATGAAATTCTCAGCTTGTCAAACGTAAGTCAAAACTTAAAATTTAAAAGGAATTCTTTTTCGAAATTCAAATCAAAACAAAGCACTTCTCTGATTGTCAAACGTTGCCAAAAATATTATCAAATTATATCATCACGATTGCAATAAATAATCAGATGCATTGTGGCGTCCAAACTATATCATGTGCATGATATACCACTCACATAATTTACTACTTTCTATTAAAAAACGGAAATTAATATGAAATATATGATTAATATAATTTAAAATTTCTCGGGAACTATTGATCATAGCGAGATAAATTTTATATCAATCGATAGCAAATTTTATTTCACTATTTTGGAGCTATTAAATTTGAAATTAGAACGACAATTACTCTTTTAAATTTAAAATTACTGAAATTTAGGTTCTCTAACAATGAAATAATGCTGTTTAACGTCTCGCAGTGCTATGGCGCGAGTTTTATTGTTGGTGACGTCAGAGCGTTACAAAGAGACAGATCTGGGCTATCATATTAGTAATTTTAAAACATAGAAATACAGAGATAAAGAGAAAAGACAAAATTAATATTGAAAAAGAAACATTAAATATTAAAAAAATAGAAAGGAATCTAAAAGCGTTTCAAAATTAAAAACGAATTTACATGAATGAAGGGACATTAATTTTAAAAAAATTTAGACAAAAATTAAATAAATACTCTAACAGCGATATTGTTATACTTTTTGTGTTTTGACAAAGATGTATCAAGATAAAGTTAGGGGGGGGGGTAAAATCTCTTCTTTATTTTTCTCTCAATTTTTCGTAATATTATTTTATACAATAAAAATTTAGATGCCGCAGGTCACGAAATCAGCTTTTAATCGTATGCTTTAACATTACATAATAAGAAAACAAATTTTGTTTGCTATTTTACAATAAAATGTTTCAAAGTAAGATCTAAAACCTGTTATTTCCCCCCAACTTGACTTAAGGGGCGCATCAAATATGGGGATGAGAACCTGTCGAATATATAAGCATCTTCTTCCGGAATCGAATCTCACTTCCCGGTGGGATATAGTAAAATTGGTGTGGTACTTAGGGCCCATATCCGATGACTGGTGGTATCCCCGTAAAAAGAGGGGTCATCGCATGAGCTGCTCGCAATGGGGGCTATTTAGGGTCGGCCACAGTGTCGGTGTTTTTGTCGCGGCGACCAGTCTTTCAGCATGTCAGGGATACGGAAGCAAGGCCGGGGTTCCTTTGTGATTCTCCTACATGAAACTGGATCCCAACCAACCCACCTTACTTCAAACTGATAAAATAAAACATATAGCACGAGATATTCGCCAATGTAATAGAAAAATATTCGTTCCTACCATAAATGATATCCCTATAAGCAGCTTACAAAATTTAATAAATGTAAAAAATGTAATAGAGGATTATGAATTACAAGTATAATTAAAGATAAAAGACATTGCAGCATAAATAATTATACATTTGCAATTCTATAAGTAATTCTACAGATTTCGTAGCTTGTCAAGGAGTTGAAATCTTTGAATTTTGAATCAGACATTAATTAAAACAAAGAAATTTAAATCTCAATAAAAACAAAGAAATTTAAATCTTAATAAAAACAAAGAAATTTAAATCTTAATAAAAACAAAGAAATCTAAAAATCACTGTACATTTTTTAAACAACAAAGAATACTCATTTGTATTTTAAAGCGTTTAAACCATGGCTTATTTTTTGTCTTCTTGCTATTAAAAGTATCAGATACCAATTCACCAAAATGTTAGAATTTTGAAACACTGAGGTTATATTATAACAAATCCTTTTATAAAAAGCCCGTAGAATATATATAAAAAAATGTTCAATTTTAGTTACCAATCTGAGATCCAGTTCCAGATCCTTCAATTGTGGTGACATCATCATCTTTATCAGGCTCTTCATCGGGATGATCGTAGTCAAATTTTGTCTTTTCCGAATCCTTAACTTCCTCATTTTCAACTTGTTCATCCACTTCTATGTCGATATCATCCTTTTCATAGTTGTCGACGACATAATCATCATCTTTATTCACAATGTTTTCTTCCTTGCCGAAATTCAGTTTCATTTCTTTTATTTCTTCATCGTCCTCTATAAATTCGTCATCATCACTACTTTCAGATTTCAAAGGAATCTATTGTTGAAACAAAAAAATAATATATTACATGCTAATGGTGTAATGGTTTGATTCAAGAAAATGTGAAAGCTGATACTGAAGCAAAAATGTTATCCGTGAACTCCAGCAACTAAAAGAGTGATAGTACTCGGCGTGAAAAACAATATTTGACAAGAAACTTGAGATCAGAAATTCACTAATACTAGAAGAATAAAAAGATCGATCCTTTGAGTGGAAAGAGACGACAAAGGGATTATGGATGCGTCCTACCAAACTGCTTGAAGGTCCCAGACGAAAAACTGCAGTGGGTTCAGGTCAGGTAAGTATGGAGGCCAATATACAGGTCTTGGAACCTCCGCTTTATTCCTCCATGTCCCACACAAATATGTGTCAGGATGCAATTATATCAGAATTAAAGGCATTATGTGCTTCCATTCATTCCATAAGATGGATGGATGCGCCCAGAAACCCCTCGTTACTTTTTGAAACAAAAAATGTCATCGTCATTTAGGCAGTTAACCTGTCTTTCATATTGTACATCTGGCGCTAAGAATGAATTGAGCCATAAGTTCTAAGGCCAATAAGGCTCTTGGTAGACACCTCATTTCCTTGATGCAACATTTTGTGAAGTGTCGTTGCATCGTAGGAGATTTAGCAACTATTAATGCTATAGTGTACTGTTAAAAGTATAATTTGTCAGGACAGAATGTAAATATTCATAATATATTAGGAAAATTTACAGAAACTTTTGCATAAATCTTGGAAATTAGAGATCATATTAGGGCTCCTCCACTAAGAATATCACTGAGATGTTCAGAATAAATCGGATTTACAGAATAATTTTATGGGATTTTACATACGATAATTTAGAATAATTAGGATCTAGGCGTGGTAAATGTGGAATACCGTCACTTCTCATTTATTCTTGCTTTACGTGAACTGCATATATTGCGATATAACCTTGCATGAAAGTGAAATATAGCCAAGAGGTGCCTTTGAAATTTTAGCATAATTAATTAGTATTACATACCATCAATGCATTACAGTCACAGAATCCTTGTCGACCACGTATGAATTAGTGCGGTCAATTCTCATTATTCCTAAGCATACCTTAAAAGTACTGTTTAACTTAGTACCCTTTTCTTATATATTCGACTACTGATATAAATTTCATCGTTCGTATATATTCGTCGTTCTCTTGAAAATATATATAGAATAAGATTCAATTTTTTTTTCAAAAGGCTGTTTGCTGCAGGCAAATCCACTGCATGTATTTGTGTGCCAAAATTAATGGACCGAGATCAATTTCATTCGTCCAGACGAATAAATTTCGCGAATTTTAAGTTTTTCTCTTCACGATATGCTCTCTTAATGTAATTGGTAAACGATGCATCGACTATGAACAGCTGTAGGACTATAAAACAATTACCATAAGCAGGAACTATGTTGTGTTGTTTCCAAATCTCGATGAAGTGCACATGAATTTCACTAAACTGTTCTATTTATGGCTGTTGGACAAGAAAATTATCTTGAAGATGCTACAAAATCCTTGACCTACGAATAAATATCTTTAGAACAAAGTTTCAAATTTCAGCAGAATCCCTTACAATGAGTTATGGAAGAATATTATATTGAATACGTGAATATTTACTTTATTGAATGGAAATTTGTATGACAAAAAATAATTTTAAATTAATGTGGAATTTGAGGCATTTTTTACTATATCGTTGTTGAGTGTTCGTTAAACTGGTTTGTTGTCGATTTATGCAGAATGACTCAAAAGAGTTGCGTCAAAGCATAAGGCTACAGCGGACTTAATAAAACAAATCAATTTTAAATAAAAACCTACAGGATGGAACGTTATGGATGCGTGTTAGAGACCATTTTTAGCCTACAATGAATTGAGCAACAATTTTTTCAGTCAAAGACGTACTGAAAAATGAATGGAATTCTACAGCAAAGCTGACTCGGCAGATATACATTCAGTAGAAATGGCTAACATTGGTACATTTATTTCGCGAAAAATTTCTTAACAGATGAAAGTTCGCTATAAACTGTGTGAGGGTTTGCTCCAAAGTTTGGGGCAATTTGAACGCGTTCGCCATTTCATGATTCACCGAGGTGATTCTTATATTGCTGCAGTTGGCACCAATTTCTCCGCCAGCTATAGTATTTTACTCACATTGTTAATTTAAAGCTATTATATGAAACCTGTTGTCGTTCATTTATTTTTTATTGTTCTTGAATCACCAGAACGCGCATTGGTGACCCGGACGTGATGTGGCATCATCGCCAGCTGTGTTGTTAGCTGTATTTGCTTGCATGTCTACCCCGTCCTTTTTGGTGACGTCATCTGTTAACCCATGGCGAAGGAACTCCTGCAGTACTTAAGGGCGATGCTGCAACTGATCATTCTCTCACCTTTTATTATCATCTCACCGTGCGCGTGGTCATATGATGTACTAGTTTAATTTATGTTTTTAATTTAATCGTTGTTCTATTAAATACGTTATCGGTCTAAGCTTGTGTTTATATTCCGTGTTGTTTGCACTGTGTCACCATGAAGTTAACCCTTCTGAAGGAAGTTAATGTAGTGTCAAAGATAGTGTGAAGTACGTCGTTGATAATAGCTGGGATCTTACACCACAGCCTTTATTTTGCCTATGATTAATCATACCCTGCACGAACTCGCACCTTTTACCGCTACATCGGTAATCTTTCCGCTCATATGGTACAGGCATTATCTCTTATAAGTTCCTCCATAAAACTGGTTTGTTTTGATACACTTGATATTCATTAAAAGATTTTCAAAACCCTATGGAATCATAGTGTAGATTTTAAATAATCTTAAGTTGCTGTTTTATTTCTAAGAGTAGTTTAGCTCATCTTACTATCTGTACTAATAATAAAAGAGAAAGTCTGTGTGTGTGTCTTTTGGCGGTCTACAGAACATACCATTGAACTTAGAGCTACCAAATTTGTTACAGGTATACTTTAGAGGGTGGAAACGTGCACCTCGGAGCCATTCGTTTTTTCAATTTTTTTATCCAACTTTTATTTATTTAAAAATTAAGCAAATTTTGAATGTTTTCGGCCATATTTTCGTGAATAACTTCGGAAAGAACTATGGCATGAAAATGATTTTTATACCACTTTAAAGTGCAAACAATTATCTTTCCAATGTTATTGGTATGAGTACTGTGCAATAATTAATTTTAATTTTAGAAGATTTTAAATTGTCATTAACTGCGGTCAAGGTCGCTGAAGGAGACCGTTTCTCTTTTCGACCAAATGCAGGGAGGAAGGGCGGGGCGGACGCCAAAGGGCAGCCATTGTTGGTCATTTGCGGTTAGAAGGAAGGGATTTAAGAAGCTCATCTCGCAATCAATAGGAAAATAGCGGTTGCAGCAACAGGAATGATTTTCTGAATTAATTATAAAACCTTTTAATGATAAAGATAAAGGTGATATTTTAAATTCATTACAATTGATTAGTTTCCGTCCAAACATTTTGTACACGTCTTGCGTAATGCAGAAGAAATTATTCAAATATAATTACTTTCTAAATGTATTACACAAAATGACTGACTAAAATGTTGTCAGAAAATGCAGATCAATACTTTTTACAGGTCATCAGTAATGCAGTTTGTAATACGATTAAGAGAGCTGTTTTGCTTATAAGGAATATGAAAGTAAAGTCGGATACGAAAAGAAAGCGGGTTAAATGTGTATCGCGATTTGAAGTGAAACATTATTTTGTTAAGGGAACCAGAAATATAAAATTACGCATAAGAGATTCATTTGAAATTATATTCCCGGAAAACAAGCTGTTCGCCGCAGGCGGCTAGTTAAAAATAAACGTCATAAGGCAGTTTGGAATTTATTAGATTAATTACGCTATTGAAAACTGCATTGTTGAATGAGAAGAGTATAAACTGCTAGTCAAGTGATCTAAATGCCTTCCTTATATGAGATGTACCCATTCAACACACCGACGTCAAGCTCTTATAGCTCAACCACATATGCGTTGGTGATATCTTAGAGAATAAAAAAATTAATTTGCAATCTACCTATCACACAACTTGTTCAATTAATAACCAGTCCATTGATCAACAATCCACTTGTTCACCGCAACTCCGTTTGCAAATTTATCAGCAGTATTTTTTTCAGATGAACAAATACATGGGCATCCTTTCTTTACTGAAGAAAATTACATAGGTTTTAAAACCATTATTGCTTGGTGCTTCTTTCAATTAAAAATCGTTATTTAAAAATTGTTCTTCGCAAGGCAATACATACCTTATCTAATTTTTTCGGACTTTTATCACTTTCTTCATCATCATAGTCATCGTTCTCCAAGTCACTTCCCGATCCAGGCTCATCGAAATTGAAATCTTCGTCGTCTACGATGTCCCCTCGAAGCGGCAACTGGTCGTTCTGCGTGCCTGATGTTGAGTAAGGTCTTGATCGAGCTTCTTGCCGCAGAGTGTAAGCGTGACCTCGAAAGTTCTTGAAAGTAAGAAATGCAATGAGAAAAATCTACATAATGCATTTATTTCCCCAAAATAGGGTTAGAAATATAATAGCCAAAAAATATAAATAAACGTTATTATTTCTGCAGAAAATATGTGATCATAAAACTTTCCTTTTTCTTTAGATTTGAATAATCATGCAATTTGGTATATTTTTACCTCGCAAGATTTATGCGATTTCATTTCTTTATT